>PVIJ01003038.1:0-30237 GCA_004024925.1 Scalopus aquaticus | reverse complement strand
GAAGAGACATTCAGCAGGGAAGGAGGGGAGGGGAAGGGCTCAAGAGTGGGGAAGAGGGGAGCACAGGGACTATGGTGATGGTTCCACGGGTGAACAGGTGATGGGTAACTTATAGGGACCACGCAATAATGTAAAAGATATGAATAACAAAAATAAATTATAAATAAATAAATAAATAAAGTAGCTCTTACTAAAAAAAAAATTCCTGTTGATAGATACGGAAGGCTTAGTGATTGTTGATGTTTTATTTTTATCATAATGCATTGACATAGAAGAAATATACTACACTTAATCTTCCCATTTTTAGTATCAATGTGTTAGCCTATTATGCCCTGCTTAATTGAGCCTTTAATGAAAACTATATAATCAAAACAAAGCTTATAGTAAAAAGGGATTTTAGGAATATCCCTTCCAAAGTAGGAAAACACTGCCAAATTCTTGACAGGTGATTGTCCAGTGTTGGCAAAATAAGACTATCCTGCCAACAAAAGACCCTTTCATGCCATTATAAAAGAGAGATAGAGAACAAATTAACATTAAATAAAGATTATCAGATGTGCATACACACAAGTTAACACCGAAGCAGCTATGCTGCTATAAATCCGAACAGAATTTCAGATTTAAATAGTAAAAAGGAAGAAAGAAAAATTTAAACTCTCTTTATCTCTTTCAGAAACAAATAACACACCTAGCATTATATATTAGCAAAGGTTAATTCCAGGCTTATGTGTATACATGGTCCAAACGAAACCGGAACCTCACGACACAAGCCATGACTGAAAGCCAGCTCTTTCCCTCCACCTATGTGGGCAGATGTCACGGCTTTGCTGGCTGGAGGGCTGGCCTGCACTGCAGCCAAAAGGGGCCAGCAACAGCAGTGGGGTTTTGCTGCTCCAGCATATGCAAGAGGTGGCCAGTGCACTGTTCTGAAAGTGGCAGCAGCAGAGGAAGTTCCAGCATGCAGTCTGAGCACCCTGCCTGCGGGTAGCAGCCCCTCCCAGGGTACAATCCTGGTTTGAGTGCAGAGCCCCAAGGCTCCAGTGTCAGCAGCAGGAATTTCTCACTGGCATCTCAGAAATACTGTCTGCAGGCAGCACCCAGGCCGCATTGCAGCTGCAAGCTGCAGGATGGCCACACAGATATCCACCTCAGTGAGCCAAGCTTGATGGCCCTTGCGCTAACTGGATTTGGGAGCCTTAGCCTAACCTCCCCCAGCCCTAACCCGTGGGGTTCTGGCACCCAGCTCTAGAAGCGTGTTGCTTGCAGACAGTGCGACTGACAACCGGTGGCAGTGGTTTGCAGGCATGGCATGGTCTGCCTCCAGAGACCCTATTGGGGCTCAGACAGTGATGGCAGCAGGCAGTGATTACCCTACCACTCCACCCCAGGGTATGCAGCCCCAATGCACTGCAGTGGCAAGATTGCCCTATGCCAAAGCAAATGCCAACAGAGGAAGCTGCAGCAAGCACTGCAGTACCTTCTTCAGGGCTGAAGAGGGGAATATAGGGATCCATTGGACTGGCTCTATTGAATTATTTATTTTATATATGAAAAAAATCATTAATATTTATATTAAAATGTCATATCTAGAACAGAATAGGGTGTCCCAGTGCAAATTATGAACCAACCTATTTGCAGTTCACACATTTTGCTAAAATTGCCAAGCCTTTGGAAACATTGATTTTTCGACTGCTAGGAGCCTCATGAATGATTATGCTCATTGCAGCTGATCGTGCTTATCCAGATCTTTTTAACTTCTATTTACTTGCATTAGCATGGACTAATACATTTTTCATTAGAAATTGCATCTGATGCTCATTTCGAACTTATTTTTGCTCTATTAATGGTTTTCATGTTTTAAGACCCAAGCAGTCTAGGACTAGGTAATTGTATAAGTGGAGGATCATCAGTGTGATGCACAAATCATTTTTGATACAATGTTATAAATGTTTAATTTCCACAATTTCTGACTTGACCTCGCCATTAACACAGCTTAATTGCACATCTAAGGGCAACACTGTATATCAGTTTAAGGAGAAGTACTGCCTTTTAAGTTAGATCTGCTTCCACATAATAAAAAAGATCTTAAAGCTGCAAATATCTCTAAACCCTGTTTTAGTTTGGAGCTATGGAGCCTTTTTACTTAAGCTTTGGTTGAGATGAGTATTTATAGCATGGTGTGGTCAGCTATTCTGTTGGATTTCTACAATAAGAAAAGACAAATGTACAGATACAAAGCTTTAAATTAGAACAACTGAGGAGTACCGCATATTGCAATGAAAATGGGACACAGAACCAAAACAAGTCAAAAGATTTTAATGCCTTGGAGAATATAAATGTTGAGAAAACCACCTTTTTAAAAAAACTGTAATGTCATTCAGTTTTCACATATTAATTTTTGTGTTTTAAATTATTGAAATATCATAGTGATGTGTTCTATTAATGAAAGCCAGTTTCCTTTCCACCATCAACTAAAATTTGAACAAAATAGATAGAAGGTACCTGATGAAAGTGGAATGCCATTATATTTAATAAAATTGTATGAAAAAGAAAATTAGTTGGATTCAGCCTCTAAGTAAATAGATATTAAAGCATGAAAATGTTAGGATTAAAAATTCTGTCTCAATTTTCTAGAAACTGTCAAAAAGTTGTATGATATAAAATATGTAAGTCAGATGAACTTTTGTTAAGTATAAACAGTAAATTCCTAGTAAATGTTTCAATGAAATTTTAGACTGAGATAAGTTTTGATCTCTGTGTTGTTAAATTTTCAGTAGCACTATTTGTAAAAAGTAGACCACTAATCTGACTTAGTTTACAATTTTCAATTTGAAATCTTTGCCTACGTACCTTCAGATGTATGGACTGGTTAAAATAGTGTTTTTCACATTCTTCTTTACCAGAGGTGTGTAAGGCTCTATGCTGGTCTTTCTTGTGAAGTAAAATAAATTCAGCAATTTTATTTTTTTAAAGATTTATTTATTTATGCATACAAGCTGTGGTACAGGCCAGAGGCATGGGGCAGTGAAGGGTTCACCAGAGACAGAGTGGGGAGCAGAACAGGCAGATTGACAGAAATACACTGTTGAGGGGAGCAGAGGGCTAGGCGGAGGGGTCTGCTGCGCCATGTGGGACTCTCCCCGGCCAGGCGTCAAACTCGCATCGCCGCTGCCAACAGCCCCACAGCACAGTGCTTACTGCTGCGCCACCAGGGAGGCTCAATTCAGCACTTTAATATATGTTTGAAAGTGTTTTGTCTGATTCTCTGCTCAACCTAATAAAAATTATTGATAACTAACAGTGCATGACATTTTCCTGGGCATGATAAAGAGAACATGGTATAGGATGATGTAATAATTCAGATAGAAATATAGAGAATGAGTAAAAGCATCGTGCATAGAATTTACTTGGAAAACTAAACGGAAAGATTCAGAAATGGATTTTGTAGCAGAGGTATACATATAATTTTAGATAGTCCTTCATCATTTTGATATTTTTATTGTGAATTTTGTATATTTTTTATTGAAGTAACATTGCAGTACTATATATAATTCAGAGATACAGGGTCACGCCCCTTCAAATATATGTTACCACACCCACCCACCACCAAGTTACTGTGACATCTTATGGTTATTATGATTTTTTTTAAATTTATTTTGCCAAGTGTTTTTTTTTATTTAGTATTATCCTAGATCCCTCTAACACTTCCTCTCATGCAATAAACCTACTATTCATTATACACAAAAGATTTGAAACAAAATAGACAATGAAAACTAGAGAAATACATTTGACTCAAAATATATTTGGTCAAAAACTCAAAAAGACAATGCACTTTAAAATTTCACTTTTGTTTATATTTTAATAATGAAGACATATTAATCAACAAACTATAATGTATAATTCTATACAAGTTTAGATTCTGTAAGCATGCAGTATTTCACTACTATTCTATCGCCTGGCCAGTAAAAGTAGTACAGTTAAATTTAAAATAAAGTGTTAAATAGATTTCTGTGTGATAAAAAGTAGAAATTAGATAAAAAAGAAAAACTATTGCAAATGTATTAGCTGGGAATAGTTTTCTTTATGATTTGGAATTCAAAGGAAGGGTAAAATACAATTATGTAAGGATACATTTCATATTTAGCATAATCAAACATGTAGATTGTGAAATATCATATACACACATACACATTCCACTGTACACTCAATAGAAGTTATGTATATATATTATAAAACCAACTGCTTTGATATCTACACAGGTGCATTAATTTTCTTTAAACTGATACCATGACAAGTGAAATATTTGTTGTGTATAATTGAGTTCTTATTGGAAATTTTTCTTATTAGGTATTCAAAATATATTTCCACTTTTTAATGTAGTAGAGCTAGAAGAAAGTAAGAAAAATAGGTATCATATTAGGGGATAGGAAGAAAATGTTTTGATGATAAAGGATGTAGTATCAGTGAACTCTGCAAAACAGGTGAGGAGGTTAGACATGAAACTATAGCTAACTGAGGATCAGTGCAGTTTCCCGATTACACTGGGTAAATGAACAAAGAAAAAAAAGTTCTAAATGGGGGCCTCCCTGGTGGCTCATCAGGTTGAGTCTCGGCCTCTGAAGCTCTCTGCAGTTGATGCAGCACGAGTTCGATCCCGGGCCAGGAAGATTCCCACATGGCGCAGCAGACCCCTCCTGCCTCGCCTGTTGCTCCCCCCAGCAGTATACTTCAGCCAATCCACCTGTTCTGCTCCCAGTTCTGTCTCTGGTGAATCCTGTCACCACCCCACATCTCTGACCTACACCCCAGTTCTTGTGTGCATAAATAAATAAATCTTTAAAAAAAAAAAAGTTCTAAGTGAAACTATGTTCTACCTACTATGTCAACAGGAAGAGTTGGGAAAGAAGCCACAGGACATGACTGACTCCTGAACCAAGAGATACTGACAGGAAACCAAAAAGACAGGGAGATAACTACCCAGACAACATCCAGCAAGGGGGAGCCATTCACCAGGAAGATCTGGTCTTTTGAAAAGTTCCTATACCCATATGGCAACCCACTCTCCAACCAATGACATCCAGCCCTTTTGTTATTCTGTATTTTCAGTTCCCAAAATATGGTTAACTCCCTTTCCCCAAACATTTGAGGAGGTAGATCTGAGTCTTGGGATTCCTACCTCCTTCTGCCCTGGCTCACATTAAAGTCATTTGATTTCCCAAACTCTGGTGGTGTATCTATGGCATATATGTACATTGGGTAGACAAGTCTTTGATTTCTTGGTAACATAAGAATATATAATTAGAAGTAGAACATAAAGAAAGATTTGCTAAGTAATATGTCAAGAGCTAGGAATGCCTATGAATAGTTCCAATAAAGTCAAAACTTACCTTATTTGGACATTCTAAGTTTAAACTGGGACATAGTCTTGAAATGCATTAGGAGTAGCTAGAAAAATGGCATTAGATCTTCGGTGATTTTATTGGTGAAACCGATGAAATCAAGTTCTCCTTATTTCTGTTTGTCCTTTAAATGACAAAATTCCAACTGAGTTAATTTTAAAAATCTAATTGGCTTTATTAAATGATTCATAAATTGGGCATTCTGTATAGCAATAAGTTGCACAAAAAGAGGGTGGTCAAGGTTATTAGCAAAAGAAAAGAAAGATAATTTCAGGCAAAACTACTTACCATTAGGGGAAAATAGGGTATTACATCATGCAGATTGTTCTACTACTTCTCACCAGGAAACTCCAGATTGGTTAGTTTTAAGTGTCCACTTTTGAGAGAGGCTAAAACTGCAATTAAGTTACATATTAAATCTTGTCGGGGCCTGGTGTGAACAATACCATTGTGGGTCTGTTGTTTGTTTTATTTTTAAATAGTTTACAAATGCTATGACAAACAAAACTGACAAAGTATGAAAACAGGACATTTGTATTATAAGGCTAAATTATAACTGTTGTAGCACAGTACTCCATATAGTAGTTCATACACATAGTAGTATGTATTGAAACAGTAGCATAATAGTGCCAGCAGATGTAAGGGTCTCATCTAATCATCTCCAGGTACTTCTCAACAGAACGATGTATTTCAAAGGAACTTGGGTTTTGGTAGTGCTCATAATGTAGTATAGACAGTTGTTGAAGTATTTTGTTATATACCTGAAGCCCGAACAATGTTATAAAACAAAGTTACCTCAACTCAGAAAGGAATTTATAAGTAGATATTAGATTTTTTTTCAATACTGACATTTCTGTCTCTCTTTTACTTGTTACCAAATAAATTAGGCACATATACATATGCTTAATTTTCCTCTACTCTTGGGCCTCCCTGGTGGCGCAGCGGTTGAGCGCTGTGCTGTGGAGCTGTCGGCAGTGCGAGATGCAAGTTCGATATCCAGCCAGGGAGAATCCCACATGGTGTGGCAGACCTCTCCTGCCTCGCCCGCTGCTCCCCTCAGCAGTGTGTTTCTGGTCTGCCTGTTCTGCTCCCCACTCTGTCTCTGGTGAACCCTCTCGCCGCCCCGCACTTCTGGCCTGTACCGCAGCTTGCATGTATAAATAAATAAATCTTAAAAAAAAAAAATTTTCCTCTACTCTTACAAAGCACTGGCATATTTGGGGTGAAAGTTTATATTTGATAAGGCATTAAGCACAATACTCATTGCTGTGGAACTTGATTAAAAGCATATCTATTGGTTTAAGCAATTCAGAAAAGGAAAAATCAATTAAAGATCACATTAACATTCATGTGAGTCAATATAATTTAATAGATAAGCACAAGGGTTTGTGATTCAAACAGGCTTTGTTTCAGTGCCTGCTGTGTCATTTGCTGGTGTCCATTGATCAGATATATGTCTTGAACCACCCATTAGACCTTTCTTTACCTTGATTTTCTCACTTGTAAAATAAAAACAATTTTTGGTTTTATTAGATAGATAGCAGTAGAGTTGCTTTGAAATTAAAATGGCATATCAATACTATACATTTAAATATTATTTAAATATTAGCTATTTAAATATTAGTTATTATTTAAATATTATTATTTAAATATTATTGTTATTTACATATTAGTTATTAGCCATAACACACTAAACAGTGTAAAGAATGGTGCTCCACTAGAAATATGAACAAATATATTTGAAATAGTTAAATATTCATAAATTAGACTATTGTTCAGTATCTTAAAAAATTCATCAAGGTGTGTGATATTTATCATCAAGAATTAGAGATGAGAAAAAAAGAAACATTTGAGTATTTTTTTTATATTTTTTATTTTTCTAGGTTAGATTTATTGTTCTATGTTCTAGTTTATTGTTCTATGGATAGAATTAAAGTGAGATGAATTATAAAAAATACTACTCAAAAAAGGACATCTTAAGGTAAACATAAATTTCATCTTTCCATAGATTAATAAAATAGGAAAAATTTAGGAAAATTGTTATGTAAAGCAATCTACAAAACTAAGTAAAATTGTAAAATAAATTGAAATTAATCAAAATAGAAACTACATAAATTAACTCATGAATCTCAGCAAATGCTTTCCCACAAAGGAAACTGTCGGTCAGATGACTTCTTGGCTAAACTTAAGCAATTTAAAAAAAATATGTATAACACTTCAAAGAATAGAAATGGGAGAATTTCACAACCAATATCATGAGGCCAGTATAACTCTGATATCAGCACCAGAAAAGTATATTACAAGAAAAAAAAAGAAGACACTATATTTTATGACTGCAAATACAAAAATCATAAGGACAGTTCTTGTGAATAAACAAATAAAAATAAATATTTTTTTAAAAATCTGGTTAGGGCCTCCTTGGAGGCACAATGGTTAAGCACTGCGCTATGGAGCTGTCGGCAGAGGTGATACAAGTTCGGTGCCTGGCCAGGGAGATTCCCACGTGGCATGGCGGACCTCTCCTTCCTCGCCCGCTGCTCCGCTCAGCAGTGTATTTCCGTCGATCTGCCTGTTCTGCTCCCCACTCTGTCTCTGATGAACCCTCTCATCACTGCCCCATGCCTCTGGCCTGTACCCCAGATTGTATACAAAAATAAATCTTAAAAAAAAACCATATATATATATATATATATAGTTATATATATAGTTATATATATATATATAGTTATATATATAGTTATATATATAGTTATATATATAGTTATATATATAGTTATATATGGTTAATTTATATGAAAGTGTAAGGGAACTTGAATAGTAATGTAGTCTATTATCAATGAAGAAAAAGTTTAAAGAATAAGGATCAAAAATAAAAAGAAATCACTCATTATCAATAAAAATACATGAAAAGAACATCATTAGTGCAATTAAGAAATCATGCTCAAAAGACACCAACATTATAAATCAGTAATATGCAAATTGGTAAAATACATTTGTAATACTATATTTAAAAAAATGGTTCATCCAAAATGTATAAGGAACTTCCTTTTCTGTAAGAAGGAAATGGAAATGTCAGCAAAAGGCTTGAACAGCATATTACAGAAGAAGACACTGACAGAGCCAATAGTTATGACAAAGTAATCAGCTTTGTTTTTTCACTGGGAAATGAATATTGTGACTTGTACGAGATATCACTTCTGTGTCAATTGACTCCTCTGGGAGACAAATGCCAGGAGAAGCAATGATACATACATCCTTTGGGGATAATGCCCATGAATGATAAAAGGGAGAGGAAGAAAGAGGAAGCAAGTAAAACCCTTCAGATTCCAATGAAAGTTTGGGAAAGGAGAGGAAAATGGAGGATTAGATAGGAAATACATCAGACAGCAACCTGAGATTATTTTTGCAATTCAGTGAGGACAAATGCTGCCCTAAGAAAAATCTGACACTTGGAGAAGTGGGTAGGCATTGATTGGGCACTGTCTGAGCAGTACATGGTCTCTACTCGAAGCCTAAGGCAAGTAATATGGACAACTGCTGATAGCTAACAGCCTAAACTTCATACCTGTGTCATAGTCATTCGAGGGATATCTCAAAGACTTAATACCAAGCTACCTTTGTTAAAACATTTGTCATAATCACTACACCATAAATATCTTAACAAAACCAAGTATAAAAGAGGTTGAGTGAACTCTCACCATAGCTGTTGACAGTATAAATCCATGTAACTATTTTGAGAAACTGTTGACAGGGTGTACTAAAGCCAACCACATGCTATCATTTATCTTAGGGTATATTTTTTCTCAGTATCAATTCCCAAAAGTGTGAGAGCATTTGTCAACAAAAGATTTGAACAAAATATTTACAGGGTTGTCATTCAAAATGCCAAACATCAATTTTGTTGTTCATTAGTGATAAACAAATTTAGCTGTATTCTTGTAATGAAGCATTGCAGAGCAAGAAAAGACTTACAACATGTACACATGTACATGTGCACAATAATACACATAAATCTTTGAATCAGTATGTTGAGTGAAAGTGCCTGGTGTCAAGAGGACACAGTATATGATGCCATTTGTATGAATTAGAAGAACGGGTGAGCAGTCCAGTTTCAGAGCTAGTGACTTAGAATCACTGTACTCTAGAGAATCACTGCACTATACATCCTCCTCGGAAGTAATGCAGGTTCTTCAACAATGACCTTTGTCAATGAAAATTTTCTTAATATATCACTTCCTATACTTCTGATATGTTTTGAGCTGTTTAAAAATTAATTTCCCATTATCATCAATCCACACTATTGCTTGGTAATTTTTGATTCTCAGCAATGTGATTTTAAATTTACTTAATTTAATAAAATTTATGAACCCTAATAAGGATAATGTTTGTCCCATATGCCCTTCTAGCACAATATTGTGAGATCCTGTTCTTAGCACCTTATATATGTATTATCTCAATGAGTCATCACATGCACATGTGCATGGAAAAACACACAACTATCAGATAGTTCTTTTATTGCCATCCTTAAAGCAACAATCTAAAGCAAAACAAAAAGGTCAGTAACTTGTAAAACAACATGCATTTTTTTAAAATGGTGACCATTCTTCGTTAGTCTTTTAACTTTTCCTTCTATTCTTCTAATATAGTTTCTAATTCTCTAGTTTCTGATCCCTTTTACAATCTCTTTCTCTAACTCCACAACAACTATGAGATTTTAGGTATGAGAGTTTTTTCTAGTGCTTAATTTTACTAACACTTGCTAAACTCAAGTGTCTCACATGTGTCAGGTCTACATTAATGGTTCAAATTTCTGCAAATATGTTCTGTAGAATGACGGTTGTTTCTTTAACTTCGTGGATAGTAATATATTTACCTACCTCCAGAATTCACACTAATTCACAAATATCTGGGGTTTGGGGGGACCTTTCTTGTGGCCTTTTCTGAGGTTAATCAATTTAGGTTCCATAGCCTTTTCTTTAGTAACAGATGACCAATATATTTCTGTCACAGATAATTGTAAAATAGGAGAACATTTATAAAGTGATATCGAGGGACCAAAGATACAGTGGTTAATATGAAAGATAATTATAATAGTCTATTACATCATTGATTTAGAGTGCTTCTGTGAATTAAAAGTATCATCATTAATTGGGACTTATCATTATGAAAATATATTAAATGACTAGCACAATGTCTTGTTATAGTGTTTTTCAACAATAGGTAAAATATCTTGGTAGCCAAAATTTTGTATATTTAAAGGAAATTTATGATTTTTATATAAACATTCACATCCACAATTATTCAATGATTTTGACCAAAATATTAGCTTAGACACAACTATATACTAACTGCTTTAAATTTTTAAAAATCCTCAATTTACTTAAGTTTGACTAATTTACTCAGAAAGTTTAATTTATAGACCTAGTATTAAAATGCCAAATAAGGGACTCCCCGGTGGCGCAGTGGTTAAGCGCTGTGCTGTGGAGCTGTCGGCAGCGGCTACGCGAGTTCGACGCCGGTCGGGGAGATTCCCACATGGTGTGGCAGACCTCTCCTGCCTTGCCCACTGCTCCCCTCAGCAGTGTATCTCTGATCTGCTTGTTCTGCTCCCTGCTCTGTCTCTAGTCAACCCTCTCGCCGCCTGACACATCTGGCCTGTACCCCTGCTTGTATGCATATATAAATAAAATCTTTAAAATAAATAAATAAATAAAATGCCAAATAAAATTCTGTTTATAGGTAACTTAATATTAACTAACATTCTTTTACAAGCACTAGTATCACATTCTTTATAATTAACTGCTAGTGTAGTCTACTAAAGGCTCACTTGCAACCCAAACATTGTTTTAGTCTGATGCTCAGGGAGAATTTTAAATTAAATTTTACTCTATAATTTTATAAATTGTTTAATATTAAGACACTGGAAATAGCAGATGCATAAATCTCATATAAAACTCTAAATTGACATTTCTTGGTGTGCATATATTTATGTTTTATTAATAAATGACATATTAAGTGCCATTAAAAAACAACAACTTCCTTAATTAAATGACTTTACAGATGGATGCTGATAGCTTAAGTCATTGAAACATGAAAAGTTACTGGAAATCTTCTAAGCATTACACAAATGGGCATGCATTGCTAAAACATGCTCATTTGATCATATTTATCTTACATACTTAAATTTTATCATGATTTTGTGAATATTGAGATCTATCTTTGTGAAGAGCATCATTTTGACACTTGAATAATCTGCTTTTTTTATGATTATTATCTTAAAGTGCCATGTCAGCATGTAAAAAATATTTCTCACATATAAATTGTTTATTTTAATGAATATAGGTTGGGATTCTTTGCAAGAATTGAATGCACCAAATTGTGAGTGTGTGTGTGTTTGTGTGTATCATCTATATGATATATATATGTGTGTGTGTGGTTGTGTGCATATATATATATATATATATATATATGATTCCCTTTTTATGAGTGAGAATGTGATTGAACTAAGAAAAAATGCCTTGTAGTACAATTAATTAATATTGACCAGCTATAAATAGGAACAACCACAGATATCCATACAGTAGATATAGTACCACATTAGGATTACACAGAGTACTGTTGAGATAAATGTTATATATAATTTGTTTTTACAACAAATAATAAAATATTGAGAGCACAAAATATAATACATTACAATTTGTGCAAATTAAAACACACAGCAAACTTAATTTTTAAGAATATACTACCAGGTATCTACATATGCTTTAATTGTGAAAATACATACAAATCTTGATCTCTATATGCTTAGACAATAGTCCCTCTTTCATCCATGGCTTCAATTACTCAGAGTCAACTATAGTCTGAAAATATTTTAGAGCATAAGATACAGTGAAAGAGAATTCACATTCGCATAACTTTTATGGATGTTTATATTCACAAAACATATTATTGTCATAATTATTATATTTTCTTTTAATTGTTATTCATTTCTTACTGTGTCTAACTTTTAAAATATATTTTATCATAAATATGCATACATAAGAAAGATATTATAGGATTCAATACTGGAGATCTTGGAATGTATCCTCCATGAATAAGAATGGACTAATCCAGATTTGTATACAGGCAAGTGTGGTTTATAATATACATGTATAAACTTGTAGAATACAACTAGAATTAGAGTACAATTAGATTAGAATACAATTATGCATGTACTCTGTGTGTACAGTGAAAAATGAAACTGATTACAATATATTTGACAGTGATATAAATTACTCCAACTTGTGATTAAACAAACACTTCCAAAATTAAGCATTCCCTCTGCTTTTCAAATATTATAATTGATTCATTATTTACTCATGAACCCACATGTGTAGAATGAGTAGTATTTCCAAGCATGAATCCAAACAGTTAAGTAAGAAAAACTGAAACACATTGAAATTACGTATTCCACAACTCTGTCAGACCTCTTTAATCACAATATTTAAAATAAAGCCCAAGAAGCTGTATAGTTTCAAAAGCTTCTTATATGACTCTAGTAAGCAGTAATATTTGGACAACAGGTGTTTATTACTGTTTACATTAAAAGTTTCAAACTAAGACAAAACAAGATTCTCTCCATTATGAAAATTTTACATGTCATCTGATTTTATTATTACTGTCTTAATTTGTACTGAAACTACTTATATCTTACATTGAAAGTATTAGAAAAATCAGACAGTAATATATGAACATGTATTTAATTTATCTATTTAGATTATCTATTAGATTATTATATTCTAACTTGAAATGTAGAACTATTTATTATGTAAAAATTAAACATTCTTTTTTTTGTGGATGACTATTTTTAAGGAAAAGACATATTGGCAAGTTTTACTAAGTGAAGTTGAACTAGCCTAAGGAAAAAAAGGATTTTTTCCTGAAGTTAGATACTTTTGCTTTTTGTGCCAAATTTTTGGGAATGAAAAATTGCCAATTATTTTTCTTCGTTTCTTGTGACCAGCTTCATGCTTAACACACACACACACACACACACACACACACACACACACACACACACAAAGATACATACACACACAAATATCATCTGTGTCATTGAAAAGAAAAGCTCAAGGTAAAGTAGTAATGTATGTATTTTAAAAGTTGACCTAAAGTGGTTGCTGGTGGGGGGAAATTATTGGCCAGAAATAGAAAATCGTATAACAAATAAGTGAGATTTTAAGTCAAAATTTGAAAAACACTTACTTAAATAAGATGGTTAAATATATATTTTTAAAGGTATGCCATCCAGCAATTATTTTGATTTTCTTGATAATGGGCAAGTTTGACAACAGGCATACCTGTATTGAAAGCACAATGAATTTAGTAAGATCACATTAAATATTACTTGTGTATTTTATAAATAAATATTGTGAAGAATTCCACTAAATAAGAATTTTAGCTTAAATAATTAAGGTATTAAACATCTCAATGTTACTCAATTAGTAAATATACATGTGATTTGATGTTTTGATAATTCATTATTTCTATGGATATATGTGAGCATTTATTAGGTGATAGTCATAGGTGATTTAGTATCAAAAATGGAAAGAGACAGGAATTGTGTTAAGGACCTCAGGAGACCTTGTGTGGAAGATGTACTGATAAACTGTATGTAACAATTACTATACTAATTAATATTTGTAATTAAAACAAGTAATTACACACTGTGCAATGTATGGTTACAGAATCATAAACACAGTGGAGATGTGTGGGGGGGGGTTATATCAAAATATCAAACAGCACTGGACTCTGGGCATGGAAAAGTTGTGGGTTACGTTAGAGAAAGGATTTCTAGAGGGCAACATTTAACACCACTCATTGAAAGTAAATAGTTTTGACCAGACCAGAGATGTGAATATCTTCTAGATAATGGTAGAAAATACATACATAAAAAGAAGTGAGAAACACCATGGGAAATTTGAGGACTACATGAGGTTCAATACAGATATAAACAAAATATTCCTTTCTATGAATTCTATCTTAGTCTATCTGTAACACTTAGTAGTATTGTCAAAATATGTAGTTGGTAATGGGAAAATAAGTTAAAGCATTCCCAGGGACAGTATAATCTACAGGAACATAGTATAAATTATTAGAAAGCAAAGAGTAAAGATCTACAAAGTTAAAGATCAGTCCACAAAAATAATAGAAAATCAATAAACTCCATCTACTGATAACGAGATGTGTCATAGAAATAAAGCTTCATTTGACCTTGAATAAAACTTGGTCCTATTTTCCCTTAAGTCCTGGTTCTTTGCAATCACTTTGTATTTTTGTGTATTTGTAACACTAACTCCTTGTTTTTAATGACCTAAATAAATCTGCTTCTTTTGCCATAAAGACCTGATTAATAAAGAAGGCATGGTGCAAAAGATAAAATTGAAGACTTTCAAACCAGACAAATAAATTCTTATCTCAGGACTTGCAAAATACTAGGTATTTGACTTGGACCATAAAATCATTTATTTCCTTAGTTTTCTGCTCTGTAGAATGGTGGTAATAATATTCATTTAGTAAATTTTTTATCAGCAGCAATTATATTTTAGTTTGATATCTGACTACAATAAGCTAGTATGTTTTCAATTATTCAGTACATTTAAAAATTAACAATAATTATTTATTAAAGGGCAAAATAAGCTAAGATAGAGAATATATTTATATCCAAACCCCAGAGCAAAATTACTGATCCTCTTTTTCTTATTCTTTTATTTGCAAATGTTTTATGTAGAAATTTAGGTGGCAGGCTTCTCAAATTTGCCTATCATATAGAGCTAGTCATACCAGTTAGTGCTGGTATAAATTAAATTTTCGGAAAGATCATAAAAAATATACTTATGTGTTCTGGAGTTTTTAAAGAAATGTTAACTTCTCAGGACTTATAAAAATTTTAAATTTGATCGCTCTTTAAATGTGGTATTTACTAGAAAACCATTTTATAAAAATAATAACACAGACATTTGAGAGTATAGGTACATATATGCTTATTCAGTGTTATTTACAATACTGAAAAATATGAGTTGACTGACAATCTGAATGACAATTAACTAGGAAGGTCTTAAGTTAATTTCGATGCATTTATAATATGTCATGGTAGACAGCTAATGAAGTAGATAAGGATGGCTTCTTTATAGAAAGGAAGTATAATACAGTATTTAAGAGTAAACTTTCTAGTCAGATTACTCAGAACCCACCTTCAGCTAGTGATCACAAGATAGTTAAGTTCTCTGTGTTTTTTTAAATCTATGAAATGGGAATAACAGACCTACCTCACAAGGATGTTGTGACACATATATGAGTTAATATATATAAAGTTTTTAGCATAGTATGTAATATAGAAAGCACTGTATGATTTTTTAATTTATTAATATTGTTAGTATAGAAAATCTTCACCATGTACTAACTGAACAATTTTCAATAGTTTTACTGCCATTGTTATTTTTAATGAGGTGTGATTGCACATGTTTACAGAAATGAGTATAAATATAGACCTAAATTAGAATACAGATAATTAATTGTAAATAAATATAGGTACAGATATGAAATTATAATTAGAAAGGAAATATTAATAGTCAGAAGTCAGAGGCATTATAGCTCCATAAAAGCTGTATTTTTTTTTTTCAAGTCTTTCTGTGAGTCAGAGTTCCCTAGAGTGCTTTCAAACTCAAGTGGCACTGATGCCAAGGGTGACTGCTTATTTACATTCTTTGGAAAGGAGATGAAGGTGAAAAGATTTGACATTCAGCAAAAGGGTGAGCATAAGGAAACTTAGATGAGTACTATACTGTTCATAGGGAAGTAATACATATAGGCATAATTTATCATATTAAATTTTTAACCAAAAGAGTATGTTTCAAAGATTCTGCAAAGACAAAGAGTGGCCAGGAACATGCTATGTCGTTGTTCATAAATATAATTTTATTCATTTTCAAGAAATTTTCATGAGAAATCTAGTTTTTCTTCTGAGTTTCCCCTTTAAATTTCCTATTAGAAGCATTTTTGAACATTGAAATATATATATTTATGTATCAGAACTATTAAAGTTTTTTTGTTTCATTTTATAGTGAAGGGAAATATGGTTAATGTGCCACATATAGTGGCAAATTAAAAATGGGAAAATGTTCTATACAAAATAGCATGTTCTATTTTTAAAACACTAATTAAGGCCACTGGGCAAATGATTTGCTATTCTGAGACTTAGAGGACCTTAGTTGATTAATGTGCTAATCCATACTCAATGTTGAAGAACATCACTACATCAAACAGTTTGCCAAACAGACAAATGACTGGATATTGTATTTATATTTTCAGCCTTTCACGAAGTGACAATAAGTAGTATCTTTCATCTAGCATTCCAGTCTATGCTGTGAATGCTTCCTGATAGAAAGGCATCTTTAAAATATCTAATATATATAATATGAAGTCCTGTCAAATACATTCACCAGATCTTTGCAAGTGAAGTATAACTTTCTCCTAATTTTCTAGACTGCAAGATATAGGTAAAATGCTTGATACTTTTAAGGAAGTTATTCTCTCAGTCTAAAAACTCATTAACACAACCAAGAATATTTACTAAGAATTTTTTTGTGACTAGAAAACAGAATTTAAATTATAAAAGCCTGTTACTAGTATTTTAGAGGGGGGAAATCCATATATTGAATTTTGGACCTGGAAACAAATAATTTTCTAGAATTGTACTTTTCATTTTATTTATAAGTTTCACACAATTCATTGTAGTTTCAGATAGAGCAAAAGATATTGCAACAACTAAATAGACTCAAATTCACACAAAGCCCTTATTCAGGGTTTTTCTTATATATATTTTTGTTTGTTTGTTTGTTTTGCTTTGCTTTGTTTTACTTTTTCTTCAGGCAAGCATATGAGATTTCTATACAGTAGACACTAATTTTGCATATGGGCACACAAAAATGACTAGAAAGGACTCTGGCATATAAAAATTTATAGATCCACAGTCCCTAAGTGTAGCAAATGAACATTCAACCTACACATTTTCATTCCTTCAAACATGTGTTTTCCTTATTTTTTAACATTTGGAAAATAAAATATAAATATTCTTGCTAATCTATGTGTTACTATGTATCAGGTGCTGTGCTAAGCTTTTCACAATATAAAATCAGTTAATTTTTCAGCTATAAGAGGTAGATACACTTATTTCATCATCACTATGAAAAAAATATTGTATTTGGGATTACATAGTTAATGGATAACAAGGGAAAGTTATAAATCTTTACTTAAGAAATACTGTACAACGAAGGATAACAATATCATTTTTCAAATCTAGTCACAAGGAACCTGACCCTGGATTCTAGATATTTTCTATAGAGGAACAATGTGCCTATTGTCAAATAATTTCTGGAAATACACATGTCCCCTCTTCATATATAATTTATGTTGGCATCCATAAGGTTGTGGGAATATTGCTCTGAAAATATCTACTTAACTTTTCCCACCATAAACCCATTTTTTTTTTTACTTCATACTTTCCACAGTTTCCCCTGCCATTTGCAATACACAGAAAACACTGAGATGAACATTGATCTACAGGAAAAAGGTAAGATTCCGAACCATCACACGGAGCCTGAGAACAGAATAATAAATAGATCCAATTGGGTCTGTGGTATAAGTCAAAAATAAGGAAACCATAAATTCACAGGTTGAACAGTGAATGTTTATCCTGATCCTGTCAGTTTAAAATGTCTGGGGAAATTTTGTGACAGGTTAAAAAAATCTTTGGGGCCTCCCTGGTGGCACAGCAGTTGAGCACTGTGATGTGGAACTGTCCGTAGCGTGTGATGCGAGTTCGACGCCCAGCCCGGGAGAATCCCACATGGTGCGGCAGACCTCTCCTGCCTCGCCCGCTGCCCCCCTCAGCAGTGTATTTCTGATCTGCCTGGTCTGCTCCCCAGTCTTTCTCTGGTGAACCCTCTCGCCGCCCCACGCCTCTAGCCTATACCCCAGCTTGTATGTATAAATAAATAAATCTTTAAAAAAAATCTTTTATCATCACTATTGCTGTAAAGCATTTAACGGTGTTCTGTTACATAACCTTGCACTCCCTCCAAAAGCAAGGATGCTGTCTTGTAAAAGTGAATTTTTAATTACTATAAGTGATAGGGGAAAGTGTGCAGCTGCCTAATTTAGCAATCTATCACCACTACCAAAAGCAAAGTGAAATCACTTACACCTCTAATAGAGACCGATATATCTGTCATTTTTGTATAAAAGGGAACAGAAACTTTTCATGGCACTTTATTTTCATTATATTCAAGTTTATTAATCTAGTTGTTGTTGTTCAGTATATTCTATATGGCCATCTGTTACTCTAATATTGTACAGTGTAGTAAGGAAGGCTCAAGCATAGGATATCGCTGAAGCATCTTGTGAAATGATGAAAAGGAAAGTGAACTTATTCCCATTTCTAAAGTGATATTTAATCATTTATCAGGTCCAAGTGATATTGCCTTGCTAAGAAATCCACCTTAAGTAACTCACCATCTTTAAGCTCAATCACTCTCAGAGTTTAGTAGGATTAGTATCATTATTTATTCCTTGAAGAGTACATTTACCAAGTTTATTTCCCATTACTCCTTTTCTGAAGAGGCCTAATAGCAGCACTTTTCTTTCTAGATTTTTGTAGATTGTCATATGTTTCTATCTCTCCCTCACTTTCTCTCTCTCCTAGGCTAAAATCTATGGTTTTCCAATTTCCTGCTCCTGTGCAATCATTTGCCTCTCTTTAATCTACACTAAAATAAATGGGAAGCAATGCCTAAGAAATTATTCTGCAGTGTCTTAAACATCCTTGCTTTAAAATTTAAGAGAGGGCTATAATGAGGTTCCTACTGTCAAGTAAGATAGGTGAATCTGTAATTTCATGACACATTCAAGAATTATTTTCCATTTCAGTGGACTAAAAGAAGTGTTTCTCATTCCTTGAAACCAAGGGACTATTTGCTGGCTTCTTACAAAATGTGTTATGAGTAAATTTAGCTCAATGAGCTGAAGGAAAAAGGTGGAAGTAAGTCATGCTGATAGGCAAAATGGAATAGAGTCCTTTTTTGTAGTGCATTAGGAACTGCTCTTTTCTTTTTACTCATTACCTGTATTTTCAGAAAAACCTAAGTAATGAATGTGTGAGAAGCTTTTAGTAAAAAACTGATTTCCAAAGATAAAAGGAATTCAGAAGGAAAAGTGGTAGAATTGTGTATGAGTATGAGGATTGGGGAAAGTTGTACTAACCAGGAAATGAAACAGATTGATGAATTTCCCCATATTATTAGAACTTTGTTTAATAGCTTATGAAAATTCACTTGTCTATCTCACTCTGTTTGGGCTACTGTAACAATCTACCATAGGCTGAGTGTCTTACAAAAGAAAAAAAAAATATTTCTTACTGTTCTGGTGGCTGGAAGTTCAATAGGATGCCTTGAGGTGGGCTTCTGGTGAGGACCTTCTTTTGGATTACAGACTGGCTTCCTCTGTCCAAGTCCTCACCTGGTGAAAAGAGCAAGAGTTTTCTCTGACGTCTCTTCCAAAAGGACATGAATCCCTTTCCCAAGAGCCATCTCCTCATAACCTAATTATCCAAAGGTCCCACTTCTGACTACATAGAGGATTAGATTTCAACATGTGAAGTTCAAGGAGGACACAAGCATTCATTCTATAGCAATATCTTCCCAGAAATAAACTCGAGGAAAGAAAGACAAATGTATCCAATATTACTTCCCTGCATTAACATTCTCTTCATCACATCATTATTCTTCATTTACTTCAAGGAACACATGTTACCATCTAATGTCATTCTTCAGTTACACTAACATGTTATCAAAATTTCCTATACACAATCATAAGAACTTTCAGGTATGGTTTCTTCAACCATTAACATACAATATTTTCAAATTACAGAATATTTTCAGTTATAAATGCTTGAAACTGAGGGTTGGAAGAAAAAACTAAAACATAATCACTAAAATAGAATTATTTTCATATATAGGTAATTCATGAAGTAAAAAAGTTCAGAATTTCAGATTTTGCTTTATAAATCTCTAAATAGCCCTGAAACAAAGCAGCAAAGTTCCATGAAACATACAGGCCTAAATATAAAAGCACAGTTTCTATACTTGCAAAGTGGTCTTTTCCCCTCTAGATGTGATATTTAATATTTATGGAGAACAACAAGATGTTTTCAAGTTCTCTAAATTTTACAATCTAGGTATTTATTTTGCCAGGATATTCGTAGTTTAGATGTCCTCTATGTGCTAGATCAGAATTTTGGATAAAAATCCATTGTGCATCTCAAAGTTACCATATTTGCTTTTTGAACATTAAATAGCATATTTCTTCTATTATTCTATCACTGAATTTACAATTTGTCTTTTTATTTCCCTTTTTGAATTATCGAAATGCCAAAATAAGATCCTATGCATTCACAAAAAATATTTCTGGACTTGAAAATCATGCCTTAAATTTCTAGCATTACAAGGAATTAAAATTAGGTAAAATTCTCTAATGATTTAAGGCCAACACATATTTGATCTAAGGCTTTTTTGTTTGTTTGTTTTCATAGGGAGAAATGTCTGAGAGATTAATGTTTTACTGGCTTAAAAGGCATTTTTCTCTACTTTCATTGTCGACAAAGAATAAATCACAAAAAAATAAAAATAAAATAAATTGCACTGTCTTTAAAATTGGAAACTCCTTTGGGAAAATATTTCCTTCAGATATTATTTTGGGCATCAAAGAAATAATATGTGCAAAATGATTTAAAAAGACCTTTGGATTAATATCTTGATTCTGTAAAGGACATGGCTTTGAATATGAAATGAATTTAATGCTATTTTCTATAGAAAGTGCCCAGTGATGCCTCAACTCTGCACTTGGATTAAGTAGAACTATGGAATAGTAGAATAGTAGAATTAAGCTGAACTAGAATAGTGTACCATATAGTAACTACTTTCATTCCCTTATGACACTAGAAATGTAAGTGGATTGTTCTGATTTCTGATTCTTAACTTTCTTCACTGGTAAAATTTGTAATTTTAATTTAATAATTTATAATATCTTATGAGTTTTATTAAATTAATATCAGGGTGATTAGTGAAATGATGGATAGATATGTGGAGATAGAATCAACTTTTGGATATTTATATTCCCCAAGTCATCAAATTAAGGTAGCAATATATATTGCTTATCTTCTACCAGTTGACATTACTCTAAAATAGGTAAACTAGAAATCCACTATTTGGGTATTCAAAATATAGAAACTTTTCTATTGTGTTCACTATTAGGATCTTCTTCGTGCATGTCTTTGTGGATGATGATGAATATACTAAAAACTGGTTAGTACTCTAAATAGTCACAAACGTGACAGATCAATAAATCCAGCCCTTATTAAAATTGAACTTAAGTTTAAGTAAAATTTATGGGAAGTGTACCATATTCACCTGTAAAGTCACTGGAATGGGCTACTTTTTGCACAATGTCTCTTCCTGACTTCCTTAAAGATAGGTTTCTTTTTTTTTTTTTTTAAGGTTTATTTTTTATTTTTACATACAAGCTGGGGTACAAGCCAGACGCATGGGGCAGCGAGAGGGTTCACCAGAGCCAGAGCAGGGAGCAGAACAGGCAGATCAGAAATACACTGCTGAGGGGAGCAGCGGGCGAGGCAGGAGAGGTCTGCCGCGCCATGTGGGATTCTCCCTGGCCGGGCGTCGAACTTGCGTCACCGCTGCTGACAGCTCCACAGCGCAGCGCTTAACCGCTGAGCCACCGGGGAGGCCCAAGATAGGTTTCTTAAACCTATTCATAAGCAAATATATGGCACTCAATGGCCAAATAACTTGGCTGAGAAATTGTGGAAAATGTTTAAATATTCATGTCCAGTTAACCAAAATCAAAGCAAATGAACTCATTGAGAGTTACTGAAGATATTACTAGGCACACAGGAATAAGTGAATTCTAAAAGGTGTTCCTGCAATCTCAATATGGTTGTTTAAAATCAGGAATGTCCTAATTAGGATGGGAATAAAAATAACTCTGTATCTGTTCTGAGGTGATAAGAATTTAATGATTTTATAAATAAACTAAACAAAAAAGATGAGCTGGTAGTACTACAAATTATAATCTGTATATAAAATGATAACATAAAACTGCTGATATTGTTTAAGATTCTTGAATTTACAAAGGTAAAGCAGGAATGCAAAGACATCAGGGAGAAACTTATATTACTTATATTAGTAGTTCTTATACAGTAGTTACCTTTCTTGTGAAATATTTCTTTTATCTCTTTTATTTTGGTTTTCTATATTAACAACCAGCAGTCAAATTCTGACCTTGTTTGCCTTTTCAATTTGTGATAGAAATAAAATGAAGGGCAAAAGAATAAAACAGAGGAAAAAAATCCCTTCAGGCAAATCTTGAACTCACCTTGTTATGTTATTAATACCTTAACCTCAAAGAAATCAATAGTCCCTTGAGTGTAACACATTAGCAAATCTAATCTCTTTTTTTATTTAAAGCTGTTATAGAATTACAAGTTATGTGAACAGTGTGTGGTTTGGGGATTTTAATTCTCTTGTATTCACATAACAATGTAAAGTTTACAAAATAATAGTATCATTTAATAGTTATTTTTAGCTGTAAGTATTGTGAAAGGCTAGACAACATTATCATCAGATTTTATGGTGACTATGATAGATTAGAAATGACTTGCTCCAGTTTATGAAGCAAGTGAGTGAACCCAAGTTTCCATAACCCAAGTCCACTGCATTTCAAGGTCTCCTCCAATAGTCCATGGAGGTACTTCCTAAACACACTGTAGTCTCAAAATCCATTTCCCACGTATTTAATTTTTTTCATTAAGTTTTTTTTAATTGTTATTTATATCTTTTACATTTTGTATTCCCCTTGGGTAACCCACCACCAATTCACCCATGACCCATCTCTGTGGTCCCTTGTGTCCTTTTCTACTCCATTTTGTGCCCTTATCCTCCCTGTCCCCCACTGAGCATCTCTCTCCTATTTGGTTTCCCTATAGTCCTGTTATGAGTGAAACCATTCAATATTTTTCTCTTTCTTTCTGGCTTATTTTGCTGAGCATGATCCCTTCTAGTTCCATACATGTCGCTGCAAATTGCATGTGTTTATCTTCTTTGAATGTTGAATAGTATTCCATTGTGTATATGTATCACATCTTCTTGATCCAATCATCTAATTTTGGACATCTGGGTTGCTTCCATACCTTTGCTATTGTGAACAGTGCCGCAATGAACATACGGGTGCATGTATCCTTTTGGATTAGTGTTTTTGTGTCCTTTGGGTAGATTCCCAAAAGTGGTATTGCTGGGTCATATAGAAACTCCATTTTTAGCAATTTGAGGAATCACCATATAGCTTTCCATAGGGTTGGACCAGTCTTCATTCCCACCAGCAGGGTAGAAAAGTTCCTTTTTCTCCACATCCTTTCCAGCATTTGTTGTTGCCTGTATTTTAAATGTGTGCCATCCTCACAGGGGTGAAGTGGTATCTCATTGTAGTTTTGATTTGCATTTCCCTGATTATAAGTGATGTTGAACATTTTTTCATGTACCTGTTGGCCATTTGCTTTTCTTCTTTGGAGAAGTGTCTTTTTAGCTCTTCTGCCCATTTTTGGACTGGATTGTTTGCTTTCATTAAGGTATTTTTGAAAGAAAAATAAAAACCAAGAATATCCTGGTTTGAAAGATAAGAAACAGAAGATAGTGAATGTCTTGCTAAAAATAGTTTATTCTAATACTTGATAAATATAATTTTAAGTTTTTGCATAGGCACTTACATAGGTTATCCCTTTCAGTTTTTATAATGTATGCAGGATATTTCTGTATCCTACTAAAACCCAAAAGTGTCAGTTGCAACTTAAAGGCAAGCATAGGTATAAATTAGAGAAGCTAAGCCATTTTCAGTTATTTTGCCCTATTAATTTCAACATGGTTTAATTGATACACTAACTTCAGGTTGAATACAAAGACTAAGCCAGAAATAATTAAAACTCAGAACAGTAATGTTCATATTTTGGCATTAAATACAATTAAATATTAACCCACAGTACTGTTGCCTCTCTTTGATATCTTAGAAGCAGGAAAAATGAGAGGAATTATGTCTTACTCTATTTCACTCCCAGTTTGCGGAGCTTCATGAGTGTTAGTAAATTGACCTTGTTTAATTGTATTTCAATAGATTAATAAATCTAATTCTCTTAGCCCAAGTTAAACTACATCTAAAAATTCCCCATATTTGACATCATTAAAACGATATCTGTTATAAAAATGATTTCTACTGAATAATAGTTTATCATGGATTGAACAAAATCATAAAATGTATAAATTTAATGATAGTAGTATGCCTGCCATTTTTCAGTTCCTTAAATTTTATTTAGACATTTTATGATTATATAAACTTATTGTTTATGATTATAATTTAGTCATTATATTTTAAGTTACAATATATAGATATTATAAAATTGTCTTGAATTTATTAAAACTTAGGCTAAAATTGATTTTGTCATAAGTATTAAAGTTATGCACTCTGAGGATTTATGTGACAAAGATACATCCAATATCCACACATCCATAATTTAAAGATAATCTACACAAAAAGTTGCCAGGTCTAGAAGATATGAATCACCTAACCTAATGTATGAATAAGTAATCAAGTGTCATCATGCAACCAAGCAGCAGTGGTCTCCATAGTGCTCTTTCCAGGATTTTTGAAACCTTTTATATGTGTTTAAATTTTGTCAATGAGCAAGGTAGGAAAGTTAATTTTTCATAAAACACACTTATAAAAGTTCAGTGTGACTAAGAATTCTGGATATGTAGATTGTAGTTTCTCTTTTCTGTTTATATAACCATGTATATGTGGTTATTAATGAAAATATAGCCATGTTAATACATATTTATTTCCATATTAACGAAAATTTCAATTTGGTTAATTTTTCAATGATGTATCCACTATACTATTTAACTGAAAGATATGATAAATTGGGCAAGTTTTTAAAAGTAAATATTTGGCATATTATCTAGTAATTTAAGTATCATGTCACTCGGTTTTATATGTTATTATTAAATTTGGGGAGAATTAATAGCTAAAACATTAACATGTGACTACCATCTTTTAATACTGATTTATTAATGCAAATAGTTTTAAATAATTTAATTTTACCATTATTGAACTTATTAGTCTCCTAAGGCTTACTGTGTATGTATATTTTTGTAAATGTATAAAATGTGGTATCAAAACAGCTCAAAAAACCTAAATGCAAAATTCCTTTTATTCTTTCTCAGCAACGAAAACCTACCCCAGGCAAGCAAACCGGGATACAGACTAAATGAATCAGTAATTCTTAGAATTTATTTTAAAAACCCTTATTTATGATAGAGTTTTAAATCCACACTGTTTAATAGACAAATGGACTACATTCTCATTAACATAACTAATCACCCAAGAAATAATTATTAAATACCTACTACGTATCAAAAATATTTTAAATGTTTGGCTCTAGGTATGCATAAAGTAGACAAAAATCTCTGCTATCAAACAGTTTATATTCTAATAGAAGGAGTCAGAGAATAAACAATATATATATATATTTTTTTAAAGATTTATTTATTTATGCATACAAGCTGGGGTACAGGCCAGAGGCATTGGGTGGTGAGAGGGTTCACCAGAGACAGAGTGGGGAGCAGAACAGGCAGATCGGCGGAAATATACTGCTGAGGGGAGCAGCAGGCGAGGCAGGAGAGGTCTGCAGCGCCATGTGGGAATCCTCCCCGGGCATCGAACTCGTGTTGCCGCTGCTGACAGCTGCACAGGGGATGCCCCAAAATATATTTTTTAAAATAGTGTTGAATATATTTTGGAGAACATGAAAGTTAAATATCTAGGATACCCTGATTGTTGTTATACTTAATGATGATAAGTAGTTTGGAATTTTAAGGAGAATGATCATGAAGGCCAAAGTGAAAATGGCCTTTGTGTAAAGACCTGAATATAATGAATATAACCTGAATATAAAGAAATATAAGAAAAGAGCCTCCATTCATAGGAAATAGGACATGCTAAGCTTTGAGACTGAAACTCGTCTTTTATTTAAAAAAGGAGTAGAGAGAGGTAGCTAGAAGGTAATAAATAGAAGTCATATCCCACAGGTCCTCCAAGGATTTGTAAAGATGGCCTTAGTATCTGAGTCATGCTGACTGGGTTGAGCAGAGAGGTGCCTTGATCTAAATTACTTTTGTAAATAGTTTGAGTAGAGCTATTGAAACATGGTAGAATTCTGAACATTACTTTTTTATTTTGAATTTGAACTCATTTGAGTAAGCATAATGCAAAGAATGATGTTTTAATACACTACCATCTTGTGTGATATGAAAGCATGCAACAATAAGAGACTGGTCATTCTATAAGCTTTGAGTTGATTGTATGTTATTATGTATGTCACAAAAATATGTATGCCCAACTAAATTGTTAATGAATTAAATTATTTTAATGAAGGATTTCTTATATTTAAACTTATTTGCTTTTATATATTTATTATTGATAAAAATTAACAGAACTAATGAAAATACAAACATTGGTCATACTCAACATAAACACACAGTATTTGCTAATGAATATATACATATCAAAATGCAAAATGTCCAAGGAGTTATCTGTATAAATATGTGAATACCATATATTTTCTAAAGATGTTAAGATTATCATATAATATAAAGAAACTTATTGAAAGAAACTTATTGAGAATGCCCTGTCATACTGCCACGTTCACTATTGAATGGCCCTTAGGTATTCTAGAATCTTTACATTGTGTCAGATAGCAGTCCTCATGGGAGTATTTGTGAGCTTTGATTAGGAGCCAGTAAATGGCTGTTTTCATCTAATGCATCCCTATAGTAGAAAACCTAAAATGAGCACACACTGCTATCTGCTCTGAAAACAACATACCATAATAACCAGAGGTCATCTTCCAGACAAGTCTATCAGCAGGAATGTTGGGGTCCAATGAGAATCCGACAGAGAAGCAGTCATGGCATGAAGCTGCAAGCTGAGAACTTCTTCAGTTAAGTGACTAGAGTAGATTTGACCTTGCCTCTGGGTACCAAAAAATTCATACTTTACATGAGCTATTTTATGTTAACTACAGACTCAGTGATTCTCACTGTTTGGTTTTTGGATCTTAATGCTTTTCTGCAGTATATTTCCTTTAAATGACATGATTATACAATAGAAATCATTTAGAATACATAAAAGAATGGATACCTGAGATGTGATTTTCTTTTCACAGTGATAGTTCTCCTCCACTTTCAAATTTCATGTGAATTTAAGCTCTTTTCTTGCTCTACTGCTGCGTGATTGTAAAGAAATGATGAATTTTTCATCAGTTACTTTTTTATCATAGCATAGGTAATGGATCACTGGAGTAGAGATCAAAATAAATAATTACTTATTTTGCTTTCATGAATTATTACCCATGTGACCTTGAGAAATTTCTTTGACCTACAATTTAAAAGTTTATAAAAAGGAGGCAATATCTGTCTTGTTTATCTTACAGATACATGATAAAATATTTTTAATTATAAAATGAAAATACATGCAAGATATTTTATGAATAGGTTCTTTTTCTCACTATGTATGTCTAGCGTGGGGGTAAAGATAATCACTGGATGAGTAATAAAACATGACATTGTTTCAAACATAAAATGTCTTTTACTTGTTTTAGATGTTACCTGCTATAACCTAGATGAATGACTGCCCCATACATTAATAGGCATTGGGGTTTGCCTCCACTACAACATTCAATATCTGGTATTATTACTAGTTACCCAATCAGTAAATGTTTAAAAGTTAAGTTATTGAATAAATTAATAAATGCATAATGAACTAAGAATAATTTAGAGCTCTGCTTCTGCAGTTTGTAAATATTTTCCTAGCCATAAAATTATGGATAGACACTTGATTTCTTATATCAATTAAGCAATTCAAATATATATTTCTACGTAAGTGTGCTTAGGGTTTATGTATTGTATATGTTTATATATTTAGGATTTTGAGTTTGATTTTATTGGTTTTCTGTGAACTCTTAGGCCAATTTTCATTTGATAAAGTCTTCTATGACTGTTTGGTTTTCTCCTCCAAAAGTGTTTTGATGATCATCTCATCAGTCTGTGCTTTCTCAAATGTTCATGTGATGTCTTAGTCCAAATACCTTATAATCACTAAAAAATAATGAATCCCTTAAAATTTTGACATAATTTCTGAGATAAGCAAATTAGAAAATACAAAACAAAGGTAATGCTTTAATTGGAAAATTGAGTGATTCCTTTAACATAACAAACTATTTCATTTTCTCTCTTTCTGGTTGTTTTGTGTAATGATGAATAATCATGAATGCAAATTGAAATTTGCTGATCAAAACTCACAGATGTGATTAAATAAATCTCAGCAAGGAAAGTGTACTAGTGTTGTATCCTGCAGGACTAATGTGGTTGTGTGTTAAAATACAGCACAGACATACTTATCAGAGATAATATTCCATTTGACACAGAACAATATAACAAGAAGTCAGTTTTAACCTGGTCCTATTGTCCTCATTGAATGTATAATGTCTTCTTAAATATACATAAAATGTATTATTTAAATATAATAATAAAATATTGTATATTCTATAATATTTTACAGTATTTCCAAGTGTTTCCCATTTAGATGAGTAATTTTTTTTTATCTAATTCTAATTAAATACAAATAGTAAACACTAGCAAGGTCCTAAAGAAACATGATTAAATATCTGACTGAGACCAGTGTATATTTGGCAAAATATGTATAATTTCCATATTTACATAGATGTTAATATGACCATCCAGAAACTTTTATATAGAGACTATATGTGTGTGTATATATATGTGTGTATATATATATACACACACATATGTATGTGTATATATATATATATACACACACATATGTATGTGTATATATATATATATATACACACACACACACATACATATACATACACACACACATAATTTTTCTAGAAACACCTGCTTCCTCCCAAGAGTATAATTCTGACACATGCCACATGTCACTTTTAGAGATTGTGTCCCAACAGTATTGAAAATTAAGAGAACTGGAGAATATCCATATGTTAGCTGAAGGAGAGAAAGAGAGATTTGAGCAGTAATAAATAATTTGTCAAATCCTATTCAGTTATGAGAACAGCTGGTTTAGAAACTGAATTGATCTCTGAATTAATTTTGGTGTACTTAGATAAATTAGCTTGAAAACAGAAGAAATAGCTGCCAAATTGATATCATGCAAAGCCCTCTGTAACTATTTGCTCTCAATTATTTGCTCCACTCTGTAGGTATTAGTAACAATACCTGGAAACTTTTTTTCTGATTTCTTGTATGTAACAAGTAATCTAAATCTCTGAATGCACATTTCCTTGGGTTTTAGCTACTTATTTTTTTCTATATTCTATTGTTCTTTTCACACTCCCTTTTCTTTGTTTTTTTTTTTTTTTAGTTCTATAAAGTGCAGGGAATTTGGGGCCTCCCCGGTGGCGCAGCGGTTAAGCGCTGCGCTGTGGAGCTGTCGGCAGCGGCGACGCGAGTTCGACGCCCGGCCAGGGAGAATCCCACATGGCGCGGCAGACCTCTCCTGCCTTGCCCGCTGCTCCACTCAGCAGTGTTATTTCTGATCTGCCTGTTCTGCTCCCTGCTCTGGCTCTGGTGAACCCTCTCGC
>PVIJ01003037.1:14865-144003 GCA_004024925.1 Scalopus aquaticus | reverse complement strand
AGGTTAAGCACAGCGCTGTGGAGCTGTTGGCAGCTGCGGTGAGAGTTCGATGCCCAACCGGGAAGATTCCCACATGGAGCAGCAGACCTTCCTGCCTTGCCCGCTGCTCCCCTCAGCAGTGTATTTCGGTCGATCTGCCTGTTCTGCTCCTCACTCTGTCTCTGGTGAACCCTCTCACTGCCCCATACCTCTGGCCTGCACCCCAGCTTGTATGCAAAAATAAATAAATCTTTTTAAAAAATCAGACTTTGGAATGGCTTATCACAGGTGATAGGCAATGATTTTTTAGAAAATGAAGCACATTTACCAATTTTGTTATTTTTTATTGAGAGCAAAAGGTGTTTCACCATTAATAAAAATATTTAAAAATATTTTTCACTGCTTTAAAATTTCCATGGATTGTGATTTTTAATGTTCTACTTAATAGTATATTTTAATTGATTTGAAATCATATTTTGAGTATATACATACTCAAAAATATTTTTTAAATGGTACGAGATCAAAACATTCAGAATCCCTTTCCCAACATGTCATGCATACTCTTTTGAACAGTTTGAGCTAACTTAAGCATTCATTTTTGCCTTCTGCCACTATCTGATATGTAACCCATGACCACCTATACTCTATATTTTCTAGAACAGGACACTACTCTGGTGACAGGGCCTGTTTATACTCTCAAGAATTACTAAAGGACCTGAGGGAGCTTTTGTTTATGAATTTTATATCTGTAGTTATCATTTTAGAAATGGTCAATAAAAAATTTCAAAACATAGAATACACAAGCAAATATTTCTTTAGCTTCCAGAAAAATGACATCATTATGTGTCATGGGACAGTTTCCCATGGGTTCCTGTCTGGGAACCCCCCCTCCCCCCCCACTCCCAGCATACTGGGGACACTAACAGCAAAAAAGGCAGATAACACCTTCGTGTTCTTCTGAAAATATGTTCTGACCTCATGGAATCCCTGACTGAGTCTTAGGGACCTCCAGACCAGAGTTTTAAAAACTTCTCAGCTCTAGAAAAGTGATTCTCAACCAAGAGTTCCCACCATCACACCATTAATGTTGATACAGAATGTTCTGGGGATCAGGAGCCCAGTGTTTACCACAGGACAGGGGCCAGGGCCGAGTCCACTCCACCAAGCCCTAGTTGAGACAATCTTCTCTAAACAATGCACTCTGCTTTTTTGGACTGTACCTATGAAAAAATAATTGGGTGTGAATTCCTGTTTTATCCATATTTATGTCTTTATAATTCACATATATACATTATCATATCAAAATATACTTGACACTTGAACAACATGTATTTGAACTGCCCAGGTCCTCTTATACGCAGTTTGTTTTCTATCTGCAGGTTCCACATTCATGGATACATCTGTGGATATTGGTGAGTTGAATCCCTGAGTACAGAACCGACTCTAGGAAGGGCAGTGATAAGATATACATGGATTTGCACTCTGTGAGTATTTGGAGTCCCTAATCCTGGCCGTTGTTCAAAGGTCAATTGTATTTTATAAAACATGCAACTGATCAATAAGAAATAAAAACTAAGTTAAAGACATTCTGCCATTTTCCTGCCTTGGGGAGTTCTCTGCATGCACTTTGGAGACGGCTGCTGGAGGACGTTCTGCACATTTCTCTACCTCTTTACCTTTTCTCTCTTTTTTTAAAGATGTATTTATTTATGCAAACAAGCTGGGGTACAGGCCAGAGGTGGGGGGGGGGTGGAGAGGGTTCACCAGAGACAGAGTGGAGAGTAGAACAGACAGATCAGAAATACACTGCTGAGGGGAGCAGTGGGTGAGGCAGGAGAGGTCTGCTGCGCCATGTGGGAATCTCCCTGGCCAGACGTCTGCGTTGCTGCTGCGCCACAGTGCAGCACTTAACTGCTGCGCCACCGGGGAGGCCCCTACCTCTTTGCCTTTTCTTGGGAGTCTTTCTGAATATCCTCTGTGCCTTGCACTCCCTTGTGACTCTCCCTTTCTAGGGGGCTGAGTCCAAGGTCAGGAATAAGTGGTACTCCCTGGAGAGGGTTGCTGATGAGTATAGATAGCCCCAGGGAAATGCTAAAAGGGTATAGTAATTTGGGGTGGAGACTCTGATAATATGTAAAAGGGACTGAAAAAAGGAAAGAAATTCAGTCGCCATGATGTAGAAGAGGAGACCCAGCAGCAGGAGATGCAGCCGCCGTGATTGAGAGTTTGGAAATCAGCCGCCAGGAGCTTTTGCGCTTCCAGGATGCAGAGTTTCAGACTGAGCGTTTTTTGGAATCCTTAGTGACTTCGGGGCCAGCGACTTTGGAGGTTTTGCAAGTAGCCGAGTGACAGAAACTGCTCCCAGTTTTTTTTTTTTTCTGCAGCTGAAGAAAAAAGGCAAAGGTCTGGAGCAGGCACCTTCCTAAAATGCATGCGTGCAGTCTCTTGGGCCGTCTGGCTGCTGTGGTTTCTGTTTTCAGTATTGTTGGCCTGGTGCTGTGCTGGGGCACCACAGCAGCTCCAGTAGCATCTCCAGCTGTGTCCGGTGTCATCTTTATGAGTCGGAACCTGGCCTACTGTCTGGTTGCTGTGCATCTGCAGAGGCAGAAAGACGCCATCTTGGACATGTGACCTATTGTTTGGCAGAGGAGCTCCATGTCTGCAGTGGTGGGAAGACGCCGCCTTTGTTGTTTCTTCTTTGGGACTTAAAGGACTGGACATTGCTTTAAATAAGGTAAACAGCCATATTTTGGCCTCAGTAACTCCGTTTTTTCCTGTTTGTTAAATAAATCCCATTGTTATTGTTCCCTAAGCCTGAGTAGTCTTGCAATTGTTTGCAGGGGTGCAGAACTAAGAGAGTGACCGGTAAACAATTTGGGCAGTGCCCTTGACCAGTTTTAATGCCCCATTTGCCTGGTATCACCTTCAGCAGAATCTGGCAGAGTTTCTGGCTGCTGTTCTGCATTCTCTCATATATCATGGAAAGAACGTGGCGTTTTGTAAAAGAAATATTGAGGTTCAAACCCTGGCCCTACTGCCTGTTTGCTATTCAGACTTGAGCAAGTTGCCTCATGTCTCTGAGTCTCAGGTTCCTCATCTGTAAAAATGCTTGTTAAAAGTTTTAAAATATATTACGGAACTTCTCCCTTTTGTCCTACAAAAAAAAAAAATGTTCTTTGTAACCGATAACCCAGTTAATGGTTCTCAACCCTGGGGACATAAGAGAAACACCCAGAGGGCATTTAAACCTTGCCAGTGCCCAGAGTCCCACTTTTTTAATTGTGCTTTTGGGTATTGGAGTCGCGTTTTAAGTTCAGATGAACCTAATATACGACCAGGATTTTAAGTCACTAGTAGCCAAAAGAGTCCTATTTTCAGAGGTACTGAAAGGAAGGAGAACACATCCAGGATATTTGAAATAAGCAGGTGCCTTGTTCCAGGCGGTGCTTTCTGCGGGGGACCTGTTTGTCAGCTGTACCCCTACTAAGTGATATTTATAATCATTTTGAGTCTTCTTTGACATAAAAGTGGCTTTAAAGCTCTTCTTCTAGAGCTAAATCATATTACCCAAGATTCCAGACATGCTACTATATCGATAGTTCACTTAGTGAAAACCGTAAAGAGCCAGAGGTGCAAGCACTGTGCCCTCTCCTTAGTGCAACTCTCCTCAGGGCTCCCTCCGTGGGAATCCTTAGCAGGATTCCTGGGATCAGGTCCAGGGTAGTGAGCGATGGACTCATTGTTCGGGCACATCCTTCTGCATGTTGGGTGATGGCGTCTCCTGATCCCAGTGGGTGGAGTCTTCTTTCCTTACATGACAGGTGACCTCCAGGATGTGGTCCTGCATGTGTTGCTGGCATGGGCACTGCCAATGTCTGCCTTTGAGACCCTGCCTGTTCTTTCTGTCACCATTGCCACTTTCTGATTGACCCATTGCTTTAATCATGTCAACACCTTCGGTTAGGCCACACTCTGTCTCTTCTGGTGACTCTGAGCTGCATTATTATTCAACTCCCAAAGGGAAATCCTATTTCTCAGCTATGATGTCCCCAAAACACACCACACACACACACACACACACACACTCACTCACTGCTACTTAAAATTTTTGCATGAAAAGACAGTAATTTTGGAAATCCTTAGAGCTTTTAAGAATGAGATTTAGCATTTGCAAGTATTACTATCATGTTTTATTGTATCAAAAATGACATCTCTCAATCTACACAGGAATCAAAACAAGAGGGTATATTATTTACAGCATCATAAATCATGGCAAACACAAGCACAAATGTCCCAATATTTAGAAATTTGGAGTCCTGAAAAGACTAAAGGATTGAAATAAATCCCTCTCTCCCTGTACTCTCCCTCCCATACCCACCCTCTGTCCCTGACTTTAAATCATTGCTTGTCTGTTTATCTGGGCGCTCTAACATCATCCAGTCCTATGATGCAGTGAAATTCTGCTCAGGTTTTAAAGACCAGAACTTCATTCAAATCTTTGCCCCTGAAATCCTCAAGGTCCAAGGTGTCCCACCACAATTTATGTAGGTGATTAATGGCGTTGAATGTTGCACTCGTTTCACAAGTATTTAATGTTTCTTGATGAATTCTAGTTTTACAGTTAGATTTTCCAGTAGAATTATGTGTCAGAAAATAGGAAGTTGTCAGCACTTCACAATCTTCATGATAGTCTTTAGAAAACTTATACTAAAAATAACTTAAACTTACAAAACTTAAAACGACAAATTAGAAGTCTGCTGATTATTTCATGCCTTCTTGAAGATTTAAGGACAGCAGCAGGTCTGTGATTTAAAAATAGATGCTTGATTAAAGATAACTGTGTCATATAACCAGTTGCCTTTTCCTCAATTTTATTATGCTTTCTAACTCATGTCTGGGTTCCGTTTTATTTAAAATACCATATACAGATGAAGGATAGTCTCAAAGTAGGAGACAGGTAGGGTTTCATCTGTGTGGGACACCTCCAGCATTCCATACCTATGAGCAGACTGGAAGGGAAAGCATACAAAATTACTGCTGGTTAAAAAAAAAAAAGTGTTTTTTACAGTGGGAAAAAACAGGAGTAGTTTCAAAGAGATGAAAGGAAATCTTTTTTTTAAGTTCAAATGGCATATTTCTGAAAAGTTAAAGTAAGTCTTAACACATGAACTTTAATAACTCCATTCATACTTTTCAATTGCAATGCAAATAAGTTAAAATATGAAAAGGGAAATTGTTATGTGTTTACTTGCAGCTATATGGTTAAGGATAGGATTATACTTCTAGTGGTAAACGTAATATTGTATATACAGATGCTGATTATAATGATGTATACTTGAAATATATACATTTTATATTATAAAACAGTTTTTTTCAAAGACTTATTTATTTATGCATATAAGGACTGGGGTGTAGACCAGAGATGTGGGATGGTGAGAGGATTCACCAGAGACAGAGTGGGGAGCAGAACAGGTAGATCTACTGAAGCACACTGCTGAGGGGAGCAGCAGGCGAGGCAGGAGAGGTCTGCTGCACCATGTGGGAAACTCCCTAGCCGGGGATCAAACTAGTGCTACAGTGGGTGGTGATAGCTTCATAGTGCTGAGACTTAACCCATTGCACCACCAGGGAGGCCCCTATAAAACAATTTTATATAAAAACAAAAAAAAATGTTTCCAATAACCCAAGAATTAAAAAAAATTATAAAGAATGTTAGACAATTAAATGAAACTAAAATACATACATTTTTTTTAAAATGTGGAAAGCTATGATTCAAACATCACAGGAAGTTAAATAATTAAATCTAAGGAGACTAGAAATAAGGAGAACTTAATGAAAAAGGTTCTTATTAAAAGTTTCTACTTGTCTCTTGAAATTTTCCGTCTCTTCACCTTTTATATCCATCTTCTGTCAATTGTCTAATATATAAAACTGCTGCTTTTAAGTTTTGGAGTGTCTGGACTATATCTGGGTCTGTTTCTATTGACTATATTGATTACTTTTCCTCTTGATTACTGGTCGGGGTTTTTCATGATTTTTTTTTCTTATTCACATATGTATTTGTATTCTGGACAATTTATACAGAATTTGTTGTTGATATTTGTTCTATATTTCTTTTTTATTAATTTTTTTCTTACGTCTTTGTAGTCCCCATAGCTCTCCCACCACCATATCACCCGTGAACCATCGCTATATTTCCTTGTGTTCTTGCATCCCCTGTTTTGACCTCCTCTCTTCTCCCTCCTTTGCTGTATGACTCAGTTCTATGGTCAGCTTGCTGGTTTTGATGTTCTCTTGACCTTTTGTTTGGTTCTTCCATATTCCACTTTAAGTGAGACCATCTGGTATTTATCTTTTGAGAGAAAAGGAAACTGTTGACACAGAAGCTTCTGGATCCACAAGAAGAGAGCCCCATTGATGCCACCACCCAGCTACACACTGCCCTAAGAGGCAGGAAAATAATCTGGGATCACGTACCCCAATTATTTAACCACAGAATTTAGAAACATTATCTTGACTGACTATGTTTCTTTTAGTCTCTGTAAAACAGCTTGGTATTCTATGTCACAGTGAATACCGTGGTATCACTTCCAGCCCCCAAATACATTAAAGATCATACCTGATTGTCAGAGAATTTGGTAACAGAGGTCATAATACTATAGTTGGCCTATGTTAGTAGACATAGTAGAGTGGGCATCAGGTATATAGAGGGTTATACTATTAAATATTATTGAATACAAATGAAATTAAAGGACCAAGCATTTTTTAATAAAATATTTGCATTTAAAAAAAAAAGAAAAGAAGAAGGGTTAAAGTCTATTCATTTGGAAACTCTTGAATCCAATCCATTATTCTAGGCTCCTATACCCATCAACCAGACTGCTTCTTCCCTGGGCTATTCTCCTCCCAATCCTCCACCCCCACCTCTGGCTTGGTAACTGCTACTCTCGATCTCAATCATGAACCCCTCAAACAATTCTCTAGGTGCAAACAGTGGGATCTTTTTAATGTCCATCTAATTACCCTCCCCTTTAAGACCAGTGAAACACCCTAAACCTCCCTCAAGTGTTTCAGGGACAGGTTCAGGTCCCTAAATGCTGAGTCGAATTTCATTGAACTATAGAATTGATTTTTAATGGCCCTCCATGGAATTTTAATGAATTGCAAATCCTTGGTGTGGTCCAAAAGATCCCCTGGATGTAAACCCATGCTTCTCTGCATATGTGCATGTGGGTTAACAACCACAAAGAATCTAGATATGTAGATAAGCCATAAGCTCAAAGGCCAGAGCTTGCCTCCTGGGTTCCTACTACCTATACCACCCTATTCCCTAGCCAAGTCCTGTGCGTCCTTCAGGGGGCCACGCAAGCCCCTAATCCAAAAAGCACCTTTTATCTTACACTGTCCGGTCTTCTTTCACTGCTTTCCCTAGATGATTTCATTCATTGGAGTACTTTCTGTACTAATATATAATTATAACTGGTTTACCATCAAAGTGAATTTCTTAAAACATAGAAATTTTATTTTCCTGTGTTCCAAGCGCTTAGCCCAATGTCTGACACAGTTTGAACTTTCCCTTCAAGTCTAGAGATAAAGATAAAACTTTGAAGATTTCCTTTTTCCCTACTCAGGATATATGCTCTTGGCTTGGTCAAAAGTCTTTAATCCTCTCCCCACACAAATTTATTCTCTATGTACTCTTTTAACAACATGCATGGAGTCCCTTGAGATACAGAGATGAGTAAGATACACCCATTCTGGAGCTCTCATCCAGAGAAAGAAACGAACATGAATTCCAAAATTATAACACTGTGGGCGAAGAGCTGTAACTAATCCAAATGAGGTCAGGGAGAAAAAAAGTATCACTTGAGACATTTTAAGCAGGAAGGGATTGAATATAGGAAATGTGATATTAACCAAGCTGATAGAAGCGCTAGGGAAGACAAACTCAGCAAAAATTGCTGTTGACTTTCAAAAGTAGGAAAATGCAAGAATTGCATTTTCTTTTTTTTTTTAAAGATTTATTTATTTATGCATACAAGTTGGGGTACAGGCCAGAGGCGTGGGGTGGCTAACTGCTGAGCCACCAAGGAGGCCCAAGAATTGCATTTTCTTTCTGCCCTTATCTGCTACTTAGCTATCACTAGAGGATCATGTTGTTTTTTTTTCTCTCTCTCTCTTCAAATCTCTGGTGTGTTTCTGTCAAAACAGAACTCTAAACAAAAACTTGCTAGTAAGACAACCTGGGAAATGTCTCTGGATTTTCAGTCCCTACATAGGAAAGAAGTCTTGGAAGAGCTCACAAGTATGGTAGTGACCAACAGTACCCATATACTATGTAGATACTGAGATAAGAGATAACTTCTCTACTGTGAAATAGTCAAATCGGCTTGCAGAGATGCATTCCAGACCTATCTCTTGACAGGTGTGTGCCTACCTAAGTAAGAACCACATTCTAACACTAGAACTGATCTGACTGACAAGATACCAGGATATTTTCTCAAAGGGAGCTTCCTTCATAGCCACTGGATTTTATTCTACTAAGTATGAAGTACCTGATATTTATACCTACCTTTTGGAGAATTACTTGCAGGTTAAAGTTTGTCCTATGAGGCCTACCTAGTACATTAATCTTTCCCACCGGAAAGTTGGCTGTATCCTGCAGTGAATTGTAAGGTCAACTGTAAGTGAAAGTCGTTTCCCTTCAACTGGAAGGAAGACTGAAATATGAGACAAAGGTCTGGGTTCCTAATATGAAATTGACTTGAACACAAACATAAATAAATAGATGATAGATAGGTGGGTAGATAGATAGGTAGACAGACAGACAGACAGACAGACAGACAGATAGATAGATAGATAGATAGAAATGTTACTTCTCTTAATAGAACCAATTTCCTCTTCAGTGAAACAAATTTAACAAGTCTCCCCTCTTATCTCATACAGTTTTTTAAGATTAAAAACTAGAATGGGAGAATTTATATGAAGATATTTGTGTAATGTATAGATGCTATGAAGGTCAGGACCCAAGAAGGCTTGCTTGAAGCCTACCACAACTTTAACAAGGGGGCATGAGGAGAAGACAGAAAACCAGAATTGACTGGGGGCCAATCTGGCTTCAGAACAGTGTCTTCAGATGGGTGGCCATGTTTCCAAATTACATGTCCAAAGACAGATAATAAACTTGACATGGCATTAATACTTAAGTGATCCAATTTGGGGCAAAACATAGCTATCTTGACAAAGCTAACTTTTAGAATCAGACACCTGGCAATATTGACTGAAGTCTATAACTAACTTTGGAAAGTTATCTCAGGAGCAGATTAAAGTCCAGGAAATTACATCCCCACATAATAGCTTGGCACAGAAAAGGCAATCAATATATTTTCATTCACTTGTCCAACTGACTAAATATAAAGGAATAAATATGTGATAATAAGAAGTCATGTTGTTAAGACCCCCCAAAAAGCTGAGTACAATTCATGACCTGGCTCCAGGCCCTTCTGAGGATTCAGAGTTAACCAGGACAAGCTGTCCACTGGCATGGGCTGAGCAAGCTTAGTGCAGGCCGGGAGGAAGAGAAAGGTACAGCTCAGTGGGTTGAAGATCTGGGAGCCCACCTCAGCACCACGACTTGCTTCCCAAGCAAACGCAGGATTGCACCTATGGGTGGGGGCGGGGGGGGGGCTTAATATACTTTCAGGCAATGTCAGGAGAGCTGCTATCAGGACCAGGGTGGGGCTAAGAATAAAGGTGACAGATGCCTGAAGCTTGTCAGAAAGTGAAAAAAATACATCAGTGTGTTATTGTACTGAGTTTTTAAACATTAACTGCTCACCTAAGAAAAATGTAAATGTTTGAGACTCAGAGGGCATTTACTAGGGATTTATTTTAATAATTAGCTTAATATACCTCAAGTAAAAGTCCTGGTCTTGAAGAATATTGAATAGCATGGGGAAATGTTAACGAAGTAATGAAAGAAGCGGATACTGTTGTTATGACTATAATACAGTGTGTGTGTGTAATGTGTATGGTGTCTGTATTTGTGTGTTGATATCTAGATAGATGAAGAGGCAATGGATAAATCCTGCAAAAATTGACTAGAATTTCTAGCAGGAAATATAGCAAAGTAATAATAATTTATAAATTCATTTCTCTTTATAGTTTTGGGTAATTTTACAATCTCTGACAATGGGTATATATAAACAACTTCTATAATCTTTTTTCAAAAGTTTTCTTAAAACCTATTTCTCATCTTAGCTGAAAAATTCATAGGGAAGACTCTTCATAGCCCATTTTATGAACTCAATAATACTTCCCTACCAAAATTAGGCAAGAATAGAACGAGAGGGAAAATTTTAGGCTCAACCCAGTCATCCATCTAAGTACACAAATGTGGAATAAAACTACTAGAAAACCATGTAATCATGTATAGAAAGACAATATACCAGCTAGCTGGATCTGTCCTAGAAGAACAACTTACAATAATGATAAAATTTGCCATTGACAAAGGGACAAACAAACATTCAGTGGAACAGACTACAGAGGCCAAATAAATGGATGTAAAGTAATATCTCAATAGTCCTGGTTTGCAATTCCTTATTCACCAGTGAGGGAGAGTGGCAGCTCATAGACACATGTACCCCTCGAAGTGTGTTACATGATGGGGGTGTTATAGCTGGGTGGTAGGGAAAAGAAGGAACCTTTAAAAATTTTGTTGGAAAACTGGATATAACCATGGACCAATTGAAGTTGGAGCCTTAGATCACACCACAGATAGTAACACTGGTCAACACTGAGATCGTTATTGACTTAAAAAGGGCCTAATTTGTAGTATCTTGTTGTGCTGAACATGAATATAACCCTGAAAATTTTTTACTAGCTCTCATTTTGAAGATATTTCATATAATTCGTTTTATATGTTTTACCATGTCAATTTATCCAGCAGGACTGCAACAACATCCTAAATCAGTCTAGAATGATGTCATATTGCATCACATTGCATAATACCGTCATGCACACATCATGCAGAGTTGATTGCATCATTTCCCGATGCAATGCAATACGACTGTCAGGCGGCTGTTGAAGTAAACTGAAGTCAGCAGTGCACTCTATAAAGCCCTGTTGGAAAGGTTGAGCACTGAAAATATTTCAGACTTCGTGCGAGAAAGTTGAAGCTACTGTTCAATAGAACTATTATTATTTTGTCCATTTAGGCACAATACAGAACAGTAATGCCTTGAAAGTGCGTTAATAGTGTGGACAATTTCTGCTCTATTTGTGGGGAAGTGACATTTGCCAACCAGAAGAAAAGTATCGCTTTTCAAGTGAAGAAGGCTTCTCATATTTACTTCAGATGCAAGGTTGGTGACCAAGACAAGCCTTGGGCCCCACACATATAGGCTGTGCTACATGTACAACACAGCTTTCACAGTGGTTTACTGGCAAAAGACCATCAATGCAGTTTGTAGTCCCCATGGTGTGGAGAGAGCCAAGCAACCACATGAAAGACTGTTACTTCTGCTTGGTTCCTCCTCTTTCCGGTGGAATAACGAAGCAAAAGAAGTCGAGAATAGTCTACCCAAACACTCCGTCTGCATTGAGACTAGTTCCACATGGTGAGAGACTTCCTATTCCAGAACCTCCAGCAGAATATTCTCTTGATTCATCTGATGAGGGCAAGGGTGAGTCGACCTGTTCTCCTGTTCCATCAGCATGCAGTGATCCAGATTTTCACTGTGGTGCATCATCAACCCTACACAGACTCACACAGGAAGAACTGAATGACCTGGCTCGTGATTTGGACTTATCCAAGAACAAGGCAGAATTGCTAGGATCAAGACTCCAACAATGGAATCTTCTAGAAGAAGATCGAAAGTGCCACCAGCAGTTGGCGCCTTTCTTCAGAAAGAAAAGTACTCTGGTATTCTGTTCTGATATTGAGGGCCTCATTAATGCCTTAGAAATCACTCATGACCCACAAGAATTGAGACTATTTCTAGACTCTTTGAAAATGAGTTTTAAGACTGTGCTTTTGCACAATGGAACCCATCTTCCATCTATTCCAATAGTGCATGCTGTCCACATGAAAGAGACTTACAATAACTTAACGCAGCTACTGAATTCCATTGAGTATATCAAGTACAGCTGGCACGTCTGTGGTGATTTGAAGCTAATTGCCCTTTTAATGGGACTGCAGCAGGGATATATAAAATACATGTGTTTCTTATGTGAGTGGGATAGCCGAGCAAGTGAATTGCACTACTTGTGGAAGGAATGGACTCGCAGACAAAATGTAGCAGTTGGAGAGAATATCCAGCACCCAGCTCTGATTGAGGCTCTCAAAATCCTGTTACCACCCCTTTACATCAAGCTAGGTTTGATGAAGAATTTCGTGAAAGCCATGGACCGGACCTCGCCAGCTTTCTGATACCTGCAGGAAAAATTTCCTCGACTCAGAGAAGCAAAGATTAAAGAGGGAGTTTTTGTGGGTTCTCAGATTCGAGAGCTCTTCAAAGATGACCGGTTCAATAACTTGCTGCAGGTTGATGCAAAACAAGCATGGAATGCTTTTTGCCTAGTGTCTACAAACTTTCTTGGGAATATTAGGGCAGAAAACTACAAGGAACTAGTAGAAGATATGCTGATGCAGTATCAGAAACTTGGCTCTAAAGATCCACTTCCTTCATTACCATCTGGATTTCTTCCCTGAAAACTGTGGTATGGTTAGTGATGAACATGGCAAACGTTTTCATCACGATATCTCATCAATGGAACAAAGATACCAGGGAAAATGGTCCACTACAATTCTAGCTGACTACTGCTGGACACACCCCAGAAATGCTCCTGAACAGCTGTACAAGAGACAGGCAATGAAATCTAAGAAGTAGTCTATGACTTGATTTTTTACAGGAATTAACTGTAGGCCTATTATTATTGGCATGCATTTCGTGATGTAAACAGCCGTTTATTGCAGATTACAAAAAAACTAGAGCCAAAATTAGAATTTGACTGTCATATTCGTGTTGAGCACATACAAATTGATAGGAAATGACTAATTTTATTTCAGTAACATGACTTTTGTAAAAATTTGTTGACCGGTGTAAATAATCAATTCTAGATAGTCCAAGGATTTTTATGTCAAAAGCAAAACTTGAAAACACTGAGAAGAAGAAAATAGAAGTAAATATTTTTCTGACCTGAGGATAAAATAGAATTTCTTAAACCACGCCAACTATGCTATCCTTAAATAAAATGATTAATTAATTTGGTAACCTATTACACTCATGTCCAGCTCCTCCTTCTAAAGTCCCAAGCACAGACAACATCACCTTGTGCAACAAAATAAAAGTACCTTCTGTTACCAGCACACAGCCTTCATAAAAGGCACTGAAGTTATAAATAACAAAGTTCAGTAGAATATCTATTTTTAAATGCAGTATTAAATCATAAGATTTTTTTTTTTCTTTTTGTCCACTTACCCCCATTCTGGGGCATGCTGTGGGAAAGAATCAAATGCATCAAGATTAGATCTGTTTTCTTCTTCAAGTAAATGTTAACATTGCTGAGAAAAGGTTAGGTCAATTTTATTTTTTAATAGTTCAAAACAGACTAGTAACAGGAAAACATTCTATATTCAGATATTTTACATGTATCTTCTGTGAAATGTATTTTGTGATATCAAACTACAACACAGAGATTTCCTGAAGGAGATAGCAAAGAGGTGAAATGACTTCAACTGCGAGCCCCAAGACTCAAACTCTCCTCCCCAGAGGAGGGCAGTCATCCAAACATCTTTCAACCACAAATCATATCTGAGGTTTCTTATTCTTTTGTGAGTGAGCAGCCTTCAGTCACTTTCTAGAACTTTCTATCATGTCCCAGTGAACAATAATAGTGATTTTTTTGTTTGTTTTTTGTTGTTTTTAAAGATTTATTTATTTTTACATACAAGCTGGGGTACAGGCCAGAGGCGTGAGGCGGCGAGAGGGTTCACCAGAGACAGAGTGGGGAGCAGAACAGGCAGATCAGAAATACATTACTGAGGGGAGCAGCGGGCGAGGCAGGAGAGGTCTGCCACACCATGTGGGATTCTCCCCCGCTGGGCGTTGAACTCTCATCGAGAACTCTCATCGCCCGCTGCCCACAGCTCCACAGCTGCAGCGCTCAACTGCTGCGCCACCACGGAGGCCCAATAGTGAATTTTGAATGGTCACACAGAATCTCATTTTGAGGATTCTTTCACTCTCTGCTTGGGAAACAGCCATCCCATGCAGTCGGTAGTATAATTCACCCTCTCAGGTTTGGGAGCCCTGCAGAGATTTTAGCATAAAGTAGTGATTTCTCTGGTAGTCTGAAGATTAGTGTGAGGCTCAGGCACTAGAAGCATAACTCCAACGGACCTGAGAATGTCAGCGGAAGACTGAAAACGAATCACTGAAACATTTTAGTCCTCAATCCAACTGCAGGCAAATAAGATTACCTCTGCACATGTTTTAGGGAAGGCTTTTGGGTTTTGAAAACCCAGAAAGCAGATGAGGGGACTAGAAATTGAATTTATTATTGAATCCTTATCTTTGAGATGTGTAGAGCAGGAAAGTTAGCACCGTGGATTATGGAATTCCTATGTGTTGGCGGGGGATAGAGACCAATTCTCAAGGGTTTAGGTGCCACAAATACCCCTGCAAACCCACGTGGAAAACTCTTGCTGCTAATCTTATGCCTAAGGACCTGTGCTGGCAGAGTCTACAGCTCCTCCATTGCAGAGGTTTCTCATTCCAGGCCAGATAAGACAGTTACTTTGAAACTATTGCATCACTTTGGCTGCAGTCATGCATGATTAAATAGATATGCTGGAAAGAGAGAGGAAGAAGGCTGATGATAGAGTTTAAGGAGTGTCATTTACTGTAAAACACAATTTTCCTTTAGTTTATAGTAAAATCAATCATAGATGGTGGTAATTGCTACAACATCAGTATTGGTTTGATTTCTACATTTCTAGATAGTGTTTCCCATTACTTTTTCTTTTTTTAAAGCGGCCCCTAAAAAACCTAAAGTAAAGTTTTGACCGAGGGCGGATGAAGGGGACAAGGAGTGTGATAGTCACTTTTGTTCCAGTGTCAATTTTCAAAAACTCCGATGTCTAATACTGAAAGCCAGTCCAAAGAGCTCAGAGTTGAAGGGCTCACTGCCCACCCTTCCTCGGCTGCTAGGCTGAATCACCCTTGAGGGGTACAGGGGGAGGAAAGTCTGTCTCACAGAATTATTAATTCACTACTGTGATTTCTCTCTCCCGTTGCTCAAGTGGAGCTGGGGGAGGAGTGTGGTAAGTCGAGTGGGCAGCCAGGAAATGTCATCTTTCTCTTGATTCTTTTTGATTGGAGGAAATTCTGTCTTGTTTTGTTTCAGAAGTTTTAGCAATGTCACTTTTTTTTTTATTAGTTTGACTTTTGGCAGTGTAAGTTACCCCCAGCCCACCTCTTTGGGGCTGTAAAAACAGTTTGCTTTGATATAATTTTATCAAATGATGTCATCCACATGGGGTGGCACATAAAATCTTAACTCCCTGCCTGCCTCTGTTCTTGGATACTTTAAAGCCGCTCTACTCATTTAAATCTGTTCAGACCTGTTACCTTCAGTCTCCATTTTTTTGTCACTTTACTTTTCTCCTTTATCTTTTTTTGATGGAAAATGAACATTCACACAAATGATGTTCCATGCCTGCTGTCTAAAGACCCAGGGTAATGCTTAGTAATATTCCTAATGTGGTGGACAAACGCAAGTTACTTGTGAATATCGGGTATCAACGAACTATGAGAGAGTGTAGATGATGCATAGCAGTTATTTTTTAGTTATTTGAATAAAACATATTCCTCCAATTTGGGATCCATATTATAAAACAATGCAGCACTGATTTAACATAACCTTAGGATATTTCACTACAAATGACTGCTTGTAATTCCTATTTCTGTTTATTTTTAAAGGATCCTAGCATAATATTTTAATAATAATAATAATAAATATGTATTGTCTATTTTGTATGGGGCAGTCCATGAACTGGAGAGACAGATCCCACACTGCCGAGTTTTAAAATGCCACTTATCTAAGAAGTCTGTGCTTTACTGTCTCTTCCCAAACTAGCCCTGAGAAAGTTTTCTCAACTTTCAATGTTTTTACTCTTTCACAAAAGACTGTAAATAAATAATTAAAACAAAAAGACATGTTGATAACTTATATATAAGGTCTAAAGAATAATAACAAAATCGATACTTGTAATACTCACCACTGGGTTTAAGAAATTAGACATTAGTGATACTTTGAAGTCACCTCCGCCTTTCCCGCAATCTCCTTGTCATTCCAGAAACGAGATCTTAGTGTGTGGAAGTGCTCGCTCTCCTTGCTAGGACGCCCCAGATACAAAGCAGACTTTTTGAAAAAAGAACTGTGTGGTACTCTGGGTTTATGATTTTTTTTCTTCCTGGTTTTACCACATAGATATTTACCCCTAAACAATGCATTGGTTGAATTTTATGTCGTTATTTTTCTGTGACTTGCTCTTTTCATTCACCTAAGAGGCTGAGTGCAGAGCGCAGTTAGATCTTCGTGTTCACTGCTACCTAGTCATCGGCTGGATGAAAATACCACATTTATTTCTCGGCTCTCTCCTTTTTCTGCGTTTGTGTTGTTTCCCATTTTTGTTATTACCAAAAACAAACAAACAAGAACATCCTTACTGCTCTCTGGTAAAGATGTTGAAGTTTAATTTGCTTTGAGTTTATAGCCAAGAGTAAAATTGGCAGGTTGAAAGGTATGGGAATCTTTAATCTTGCATGATTCGAATTTTTTTTCAAAAATATTTAGAAAAAAAGTTTTACATTTCTACCTATAATATTTGAGATATCCCATTTTTCCAGTCTCACCAGAACTTGATGTAAAAAGAGCTTTCATTTTTTGCCGATCTGGTGAGTATGAAATGGAATCTCACTCTAAATTTGGTATAAATTTCCCTGTTTACTAATGAGTTTGAAGCTATTTTCATATGTTTGTTGATCATTTACGTTTCCTATTTTGTGACAAATCTGTTTGTATTTTTCCTCATTTTCCCATTGTTTTTTCATTGTTCTGTTTGCCATTTTTGCACTACTTTGTAGGCTGCTTTTCTATATTCTTATTACTATTTTTTTCATTAAATAGATATTGCAAATACCTCCCCCAAATTTTTGGTTGAATTCTTAGTCTTAGTTTTAATGTTGTCAAGTTTAAATTTTCACCATTACCAGCAAGAATCTTCTATTAGAAGCCATTTCCTTCCAGAGATTTTAAAGATGCTATCCTGTATTTTCATCTAGACATTTTTCATATTTAAATATTTAATATCACTGAAATTAATTTAGGATATGATAGAGAATTAGTTTAGGATATGACAGAGAATAGAGAGGAATTTTATTTTATTTTTCTCTCCATGAAATCAGGGGAACCATGTAATCTGAAGCTGGACCACCTGTATTCGATAATTAAAATGCTCTTGACAATCTCCATAAATCTCTTGCTCCTCTTCTGAAAAAAATATTTCTATGTACCTTGTGATTTTATTTCTCTTGTGACTACAAGAGCAAATTTTTTAATTTACTTTCTTTATTTGTTGTTATATAAAAATACAATCGACTTTTATGTTAATATTTTGTGTTTTAATAAGTTTTCTATAGATTGTTTTGGGTTTTACATGAATACAATTATATCGTCTGAAGTGTGTGTGTGAGTATACAAAGATACTTTAAATATTAAAGATAGCCATTCTGTTACATTACCACTTAAGCAAAATTAATTTTATTTTTGTATATTTATTTTATTCTTTGTCCATAAATGAATTTTTAAATAATATTTTAAGATTTATTTATTTATGCATACAAGAGCTGGGGTGTAAGCCAGAGGTGTGGGTGGTGAGAGGATTCACCAGACACAAGAATGGGGAGCAGAACAGACAGTGCTGAAATACATTGCTGAGGGGAGCGGCGGGCGAGGCAGGAGAGGTCTGCTGTGCCATGTGGGAAGCTCCCTGGCCGGAGATTGAACTCATGCTGTAGTAGCTTTGGATAGCTTCATAGTGTCGAGACAACCCATTGAGCCACCAGGGAGGCCCCATAACATGAATTTTTAAAGAATAAATTTTGATACTATAACTTCTCATTTTAAAGTTTTATATATTAGCTGCAGAAAACTTAGAAAATATATAAGAAAATAAAAAATCACTCATCACACAATTTAATGAAATTCAACGATATATTTTTAAAAACTCACTATATATTCAAATGCAGATATTTATTACCTACTTTCAAGGAATTTGCTTTCTAGTGAACAGCTACTGTGAACTTTTTGACTTTGTACTTTTCAGTCTTTTTTCTAATAATAAGTATATAATTAAATACAAATAAGGTCATAGAATATATGCAGTTATTTAACTTATTTATTTTTCATAAATAATGTGTAGTCATTTTTCACATCATGAAACTTTCTGCAGCATTATTTTTGATGAATGTTGCACTCTTATTTTTTATTATTTATTTTTTTGGTATACAGACTGTGTTAAACTTTGTGACTATAGGTAGTTACAAATTTCCATCATTCTATGATGATTTCCTCAGGAAAGATTTCCTGGAGGTAGAATGCAAAATTCTAATTTTTAAAAAGGTGGTATTGCCAAGTTGCCTTCCAAAGATTTTGTTCTGATATGAACTTCCACCAACCGCCTATCTGTTCCATTCTTTCATTGTTCTCTCTCTCTCTCTCTCTCTCTCTCTCTCTCTCTCTCTCTCTCTCTCTCCCTCCCCTCCCCAGGATTCTAAACTTGAATCATTAAATGGAACCAAAAAACTTCCTAAAAATTTCACAAAACTACCCGGGAAATCCTTTTGCAAAATTACCCACCCTAGAAATTGTTGTGTTTGCTCCCACTGAATTTAAAAAAATATGAAAAGTTTTCTTGGCTCTTTTAAACAAAATGACAGTGTATCAAACTTCATTTTTCTTTGTAGAGTGGAGAGAAGCTTTTTTTATTTTAATTTTATCACGTCTGATGGAATTCCTTCATGTATTTATTGCTTTGTTTCTAAATATAAGTATGACAAGCTCAGTGCTGTCTGTGGTCACACAGGGGTTTTTGGAAACAATTTTAACTTTGGGCATACCCCTGAACGTGGGCAGCGCCTACACATTGTCATCTCAGCCTCCTCTTACTCTTTTGGGAAGTCCTAATACCCTCATGAGGAGATGACTTTTTTTTCTGCTTTGTTTTACCAGCCTCTGCTCATTGGGGGTTTTCCTTACATCCCCAGTTCAACTTGAACTTCTACAATTTTAATAGGCACTACCATGTCAAGAATGCATGTACTAGAGTACTGTTTCTCATCTCTGTTTGCACATTAAAATTAGTCAGGCACTTATTTTTAAATGCCCATATCTGAGCCCTGTCCTGAGATCAGATTTAATTTCTCTGAGTGTCAGCCTAACCAAATGTGAAGGACAAAAATAAAGGAAAGGAGAGTACGTGTATAAGCAAAATTAGGCAACGGAGCAGGAAAGTACAAGGAGAGGAAGAACAGATCAGTGGCAGAAAGGAGACACTCTGTGAGGGGTGAAAAATCAATAGGAAAGACAGCAGGTAAAGCAGAGGAAAACTAACAGGAAAACAAGAGCAAGAACATGGAACATAGATGCCTGGGGCTCACCACAGACAAGAAGATGAGGCAAAAGGTAGGAAACCGACAACATGGCTTCCCATTTGCTCATATGCTCCTACTCCGGCAGTGCCAGTGGGTTTCTAAGATAAGATAATTCAACCCTCAACTCTCCAACAAGACTACAGCTACCAAACACATCATAGGTAGAGACGCTTTACCTTAACTTTGCTCCATGACCTTTTTATATAACCAATTCCTTTCCCCTTTAATAATGTTACACACTCACAAATTAGGAACACTAGTTATGAATCTCTTTTAATATAATGTTACCATGTATTTGTGTAGATTTCATATAACTTCCATTTATCTTAAGTGATAAAGTGTGTGGAAGGGGCAGGCTCAAGGTGAGAAAATCTTGCTTCTAGCTGGCATCTTCCTTAATCCTTCTGTGTGAATCAAGAATACCTATAGTGGCATATATAGGAAAACACATTTCAACTATGTTGTTTTTAAGAAGTCTGAAGACAGGCACTTTCCAGGGTTCTCGGGTGACTCAGTAACTGTTAATGTGTATCCATCATTCTGCTCTGCTAACCTCAAAGTGCTGTTTTTGTCCCTGTGGTTTTGCTTCATGGATGTAAAATTTTGTCCTCAATTCACCATCTCAAGCAGGAATCATGGGCAAGGGAAAGTTTTTGTTCATTTAATCAGAAAGAAAAATATCTTTCTCAAAAGTCCCTCTGTAAATCTATTCATTGTCTTATTCACCAGAAATGGGTCAAATGGCCACCCTCATTTCCATCGGAGTGTGGGAAAATGACTCTGGAGCTGTTCAGTTTCCATAATGGGAGGAGGGGGCTAATAATGGCTTTGGGGGAGCCAAGCCACAGGGATTTTCATACCCTCATCCCCTCCTTGGCTGGAGTCCCTTTCTGTGCTCACCTCCTACATGCCTTTGAGCACTGTTTCCAAAGTATATAGAAACATCATCTATGGAATTTCCACCAATTAAAATAAAGTCCATCACACCCATACATATTTTTAATATTATTTTTTAACAATTCCCCTATTGTGTTTTGTTAGGGGTATTGCTTACCTAATAGATTTTCTAGGCCCCTTGCCTCTTCCTGGTCATGTATCACCTTTAAAATTTCTTGCTTCAGGTATAAGGTAGCTATCGATCTTCTCATGGCAGTTATAAACAAATCACGTGAGGATTATTTCTTGCCATTACCAGTTAAACTCTGACTTTAATTCCAACAGATTCTCCATGTTCTTCAATATCTCCCTCTCACTAGTCTTATTCTTCTTAGTAGCAGGGAATTTTCTACTACCATCTTATTTTTCTATAAACTAAAGTCCAGTTGTTTTTACTCTTACTGTATGTCAGAGTAAATTGCAATTTTTACTGCTCATGAGCCCCGAGTGTTGGGTTGGAAGCTAATGGAATCTGGGCTTTGTGCCTCTCACCAGGTCTCATAGTTTCCTGTTTCCATTGCTCAGTCATGTGTATTGTAGACTCTGCTATGACTCCACAGCATAAACAGGCTGCATTTTCCCCTTATCTCCAGATTAGAGTGGGATTTACATGTAGACCCTGCACAAATGCTAACTGAATTGAAAAGAAGGGAAAGGATCTGAAGTCCACTTCTGGCCACGGAACTCTCAGCTGATTGCACTGAACCACCCAGACCAGGTGCTGATCTGTAGATTAAGTTCTTGGTGCTTCCACTGTTGGCCAGTCTCTCACCAACCTGTTGTTTATGAAAAAAAAAAAAAAGGAGAAGAAAAGAAGAAAGAAAAAAAAACTTACCTCCTACCAAACCAAACAGAAAAATAAGCAGATTTAGGAAATGAAAGAAAGTGAAGATTGGTGGCTAAAGCTTTGCTCCTTTTTGGCATCTTTACCACTCATCTGTGCTGGGGAAACACCTTTATGCTACAAAACATGTCCATTGGCACAAGGACAGGCAGGGACTATGTTAGTGTTAGGGAAACAACAGAATCAGGAGCCAAATTGTCTCTCTCCTGCCCCTTAAGCTCTTCTTCTTTGGTGGCCATTCTTTTCATTTTAATTCATTTCCTACTGAAAGATTCTTCATGAACAGGCCCTGAGGGTGTCCTAACGAATCTGTCCAGCAAGCACAATTGCTTCTCTTTTTGTCAGTCTATCATACCCTCCATCATTTTTAACTCTCTCTTAATTGAACTCTTTGAAATCAAATTGAACTGTATCCAAAAGCAGTCTTGTGTTTGTCAGTATCATTGAAAAATGTACCTCTCACTGAAAGATTTGTTTGATTAATACTGTAAGACTTAATGATCACCACCCCCTCAAGGTAGCGTCTTACCATATTTATTTCCAGTGCCTCCTTTCAACTTGTCATTTACTGTGACCTCTCCAATTAGAAGGCAAGCATATTAAGAAAAGGACTGCGTTGTGTTCTATAATTCTGTTAAATTATTCTCCTTGACAGTTCTTTCCCCAAAATAACGTGCTCATCATTCTGTTGGTACATGCAAGTGATGGTTTTGAAATGGATTTAACCTGACTTGTCATAGAACAATCCTGACCTGTAAAGTTACTCAGTTCACTTATTTTCTTAATGAACTCATATTATGACCCACATGTCTTAAGCACTGAGTAACACTAATTGCCTGTTGGAATAGAAAAAGATTTGTGGGTATATCAGGTTAGACAATTGCAATGTTTTTCTTGCATGTGTATTCTATTGGGTATTGAGGATGACCACCAAGGAATTGAAAGCTCTACTTGAGATTTAATGTAATCATGAATCCCCTTACCCTTCATTCACTTGCCCCTTCTCTGTTCTTGATGTATTATCTGTGACCACTGCAGAGCATATAAATTTGTTGGACTAAGTGAATAGATCAGGATTTGGGAAAGTCAATGGGCAGGGCTTCTTTCTCCAAACTATCATTCAGTGCCCATTCCACCAATCTATCTTCTTTATCTGTGTCCTGTGGACAATTCCAGTGGTCCCCTAGGTAAATAATATGTAGTTTTGATAAAAATGTATTTAATGACCAGAGGAGTTTGATGGAGAGGGAAAGATGGTAAGTAGTGACTGTGTTGGAGGTTTACATACAAGAAGAGTTGGGGTAAGAAAGGATGACATCTTTACAAGTGGTTTCTAAGGCAGACAACTTTTGAATGGATACTGTTTCCCAACCTCATTCTCCCTCACCAACTCTCCATTAGAGAGGTTAGAACATCTGAGACAAGTAACACAGCCCTGTCTATTGTGATGTAAGGAGAAATGAGAGGGAGTCTCAGTCCCTCTTTAATGAAAGGTATAGATGTCATAGGCACAATCCTCTTTTCCTTCTTTCTGATTTCAGTACAGATTTGACCATATTTCTATCAGGAACAAAAAGCATGAGGGCAAAAGAGCAGCCACTAAAAATTACAGAACTCAAAGCTAGAGAAAGTCAGTGTCTGTGATGTTATTATTGGCCTGGATTCCATGTCTTCAGGTTCTGTGATGTAGTTTAATATGTTTTTTAATTAAAATAGTATCTCATTTTCAAATTGTTTAAGAGTCCTACTGGATTTCACCGTGTCCTCTTCACTCATTCAATTGTAATAAGGTAACTTATTTGCAAAAATCAAGTCCTCTATGTTTGTTATACTATGTGGATCTCAATATTCTACTCTTTAAGATAGTTATTTAATTTCAAAATAAATTTTACCCTAAAATAGACATGGATTTTTGGAGTGAAAGATAGACTTTGTAAAACCTTTCCAAAACACATCTTCAGTTAAAAAAAAAAACACACAATGTTGTAGAAAATTAATAGTTGGCATCAATTAGGATTAAAAATGATGTCCATGAAATGTCTGGCACACAAGGAACACTTATAGAATAAGCCTAGACACAAATTTTACACTTCAAAAAAATTAAATTAAAATGGATCATAGAGTTAAATGTAAAATCCAAAATTGTAAAATTCCTAGAAAATGACATGGAAAAAAATGTAGGTGACCTTGGGTTTGGCAATGACTTTTTAGGTACTATCAGGGCAGAAAGGAAATTTCCTCCATCTCTCTGGGTTCTTGTTGGGTTGGTCAGGCATTCAATTAACATCACATAGATTAATAGGAGAAAAGAACAAAGTTAATTACATACATATGGAGAATCCACATGGATGTAGATTCTAAAGCCAATGTGGCATAATGAAGGTATATAATCTGAGCTGAGGAATGAAGGGGTTGGGCTTCAAAGAGAAGAGAGGGGGTATCACATGGCAAGGAGAGAGTGACTCATATGATGAAAACCAGGTGCTAGGTAATAAGATATTTGCCCTGCCATATAAATCAGTTTCTCTAATTAAAAAAAGGTTATTTTTGGTTAAAAATAAATCCTAATTCTGGGTACTACTAACAGTTTTCATTTTGATTGTTAGAGAGTAGTGAAAGTTTCTCATGAGCCTCCAGGTCCTCAATTGACCTTAAATTGAAATAACCCATATGTGAAAATGACAAATCTTGGAAAGGCCTATTCTACACATCTTATGGGAGCCACCCCTTCAATACAGTACCAAATAGCATGAATCATGAAAGTGAATATTGATAAATTGGACATCATTAAAATTAAAAACTTCTGCCTTGAGATAGACTCTGTTAAGAGAATGAAAAGATAATCCATAGGCTGGGGCAAAAATTTGTGAAACATATCGATAGAAGACTGGTATTCAAAATGTACAAAGAATTCTTACCACTTAATAATAAGAAAGAGAACTATCCAATGAAAATGGGCAAAACCTCTTAACAAATACCTCGCCAAAAAAAGATAGACAAATAGTAAATGAGTCTGTGAAAAGATGTTCCACATCATGAGTCATCAGGGAATTGCAAATTAAAAAGCAAGGAGATACCTAGGAGAATGGCTAAATCCAAAATAGTGAATTCTTATTTATTGCTGATGGGGATGGCAATTGATACAGCTACTCTAGAAGACAGTTTAGCACCTTTTTACAAACTAAACATACTTTTACCACACTATCTTGCAATTGTGCACCTTGGGATTTATCCAATTAGGTTAAAAAACTTACTTCCACGTGAAAACCTACCCATGGACATTTATAGCAGATTTATTTATAAATGCCACACCAAGATGTCTTCCAACAGGTGAAGGGATAAACAAACTGTGGTACATCCAATGGGATTTCATTCAGTGCTAAAAATAAATCAGTTATTGAGTCATAAAAAGACATGGAGGAGGGCCTCCCTGGTGACGCAGCAGTTAAGTGCTGCCCCGTGGAGCTGTCAGCAGTGGCAACTCAAGTTCGATGCCTGGCCGGGGAGATTCCCACATGGCGTGACAGACCTCTCCTGCCTCTTCCACTGATCCCCTCAGCAGTGTATTTCTGTCGATCTGCCTGTTCTGCTCCCCACTCTGTCTCTGGTGAACCCTCTTGCCGCCCCACCCTCTGGTGGGTACCCTAGCTTGTAGGCATAAATAAATAAATTTTTTTTAAAAAAAAAGATATGGAGGAAATTTAAGTGCAGGTTGCTAACTGAAAGTCATCAATCTAGACAGTTTAGGTGCAGTTTGTTTCCAATTATATAACATTCTAGAAAAGGAAAAACTATGGAGACAGTAAACATACTAGTGGTTGCCAGAAGTTTGGAGAGAGAAGAGGAGGGACAAGTAGGTAGAGTTCAGAGGATTTTTAGGCACGGAATCTATTTTGTATGATCTCTAACAGTAGATACTGGCCATGTTGTACTCACTAAATGCACAACACAAAGAGAGAACTTAATGTAAATTGTGGAATTTAGTTAATAAAAATGTATCAATATTGGCTTATCAATTATACCAAAAGCAAAATTTTACTAGTAGGTGAAACTATGGGGCCCACTGAGGTAGCAGATGGGAACTCCGCAATTTCTGCTCAATGTTTCTGCAAACCTAAAACTACTCTTAAAAAATAAAGTCTACTAATTAAAAAACTTAATGTACATGAAATATCTGCTACATAAGGAACACTCAACAATAGCCATTGCTGTTTACTGCCTTCCTCGTGGGTATATCTGATACCCATTTTAGGAGCACAGGGGGAAATACCCTTACATGTCTGGATTCTTCTCAAGCTGGTCGAGCAAACAAATTAACATCAGATAGATTTATAGGAGGAAAAGAATAAATTTAGTTACATGCATCTGGAGAATTTACATGGCTGTAAATTCTAGAGAGACAGATGGAGGGTTTATATCCCAAGCTAAGGAATGGGAGAGAGGACCTTGGGGCATCAGGAGAAAGGAGGGGGTCTCACATGAGAAGAGACACTGACTCTATGACAAAATCAGATGCTCTAGATATTTTCCCTGCCTGAAGATAAGTTTCACCCATAAAAATGTTATTTCTGGAGATAACGTTAGATCTGGATAATCTTCATTCTTTAAGATAATAGCAACAGTTTCTCTCAAGGTCCACACAGTCTCAGTCGACTTTAGCTCCACAAGACAAGCTGACATGTATTGGAAAAAAGCCTACTCTGGACATCATGAAAAAAAAAAACCTATCTGAACATTTTTAGGGAGGCCTGTCTTTCGCCTTTGTGTTAGAGTTTCTCAACCTTGGTGTTACTGGCATTTTGGACTGGATACCACTCTGCAGGGGAGGCTCCCGAGATTGTCGGGTGACTAGTGGTGCTTGCTCTCTCCACTGCCACGTCCACCCCCAGTCCCAACCAGGTCCCACGTTCCCCATCCTCATCCCCATTATATGCCAATGAAAATGTCTTCAGACATTGTCAAATGTCCCTGGGGAGAACACAATCTCTCACTGCAATAAATGCATTTGAAAAAAAAGTTAGAGAGCTCCGAAGATCTTACTCTGGACCTGTCATATTAGATGAGAGTTTCAAAACTCTAAAAGTAAAATATGCCACTATAAATAAATTATATATATATTGGTTGAGAACTTGTCATTTCATAATCTTGGCCTTGGGACCAAAGGAGGCTGGGAATAGATCCAGCTGGGCATGATTTGAAAGCTGGGAGACAGGTCAACCCCTGCTTTTGTAAATTCCTGTAGAAACTGATCCAAATAAGATTCAAACAACATGACCAGAGCAGAGATATGTCAGCCACCTTTTTCTCTTTATTCCTTTTGAAATATACACAGGAAGCAAGAGTGGCAAATCGCTGTCTAATTTTTATTCTGTTTTGTTTAAATTTCTTAGGATATTTTGATATGTTGTGGCATTTTCCTCCCAAGGGAAAAAAAATTAAAATTAGTAAAATTTTTCTTCACTAATCTCAGTCTTAGCCACTAAACCTCAGTCAAAGGGTCTGGAGTAAAGCAAAAGACCCTGTTGTTTGTTATTTGTTATGTTAAAAGGGGATTTTATGTGTGTACCTTAATTGGGTCTGATACCCTATGAATATCTTATTGAAGTTTAAAAGCTGGGAGTTTCCAGAATATGTGCTAAACTTGATTTGCCTGTATAAGTTTTTATTAGATACCAGCCAAAAGATTTTATTTATTTGTTTATTTATGTAAAGAATGAGGGATTTCAGTGTTAGGCCTCAGTCCAGGGGAATTCATGGCTCCGTAAAGACTAACAGCCCAGACAGAGCTAGTGTTTTCCCTAGCTGGTTTCTCCGGATCCCCTATCAAAGGGAAATGAACTTCAAATGAATCATTCCTTTTATCCAACACTTCTTAGCATAATCAAAAAGTACTCTAGCTAGTTTGGGGAAGGAGATGGGAGAGCATGGCCCAGGGGTAAATAGGAACACGTATGGGGTAGGGGCCCAATTGGCTCCATCTCAGAGAAGATCCCAATTACCGCAGTGACCTGCAGACACCCTCTGACAATGCAGAGCTTCTGTGGGACTTGAACAATGTTAGTTGTTAAGAGTGTTTAGGGTTGTGGGTTATATACTAGGTCAGTTATCTGGTGATGGATCCCAAGCAACAGAACTACCCGTGCGTTCTTCAATATATTTGTTTTGTGTATGTCTGTGAAAGAATGGGCTCTCTAAAGTGCAGGGCCAAGGAGATGTGTACACTAAATAGGCACACACCATCAATCATCTAAATCACCAAAAGACTCCTCCTTAGAGGGTTCAATGAAGGTGGCAAGCAGCCAACTCCGGCTGAGCCTTCAGAATCACTGTGGTGTTAATACAATGAGCGTCCAACTTCTGTCCCAGTTCTTCTCAATCAGCAATAGCTTCAGCATCAACATTAGTTTGAGTTTGGAAGTCAAGGTTCCATAGGCTAAGAAAACAGTAATTACAGATCATTCAACCATGCGTTCCATGCATACACTTGGTGAGTAATAGAAATAAGCAGATAACAAAAGTGTCTTTCTTCCCTAGTTCATCTTGACGGCCATCACCTCAAACTTTCCAAATCATGTATCTTTTACTCTCTACAAAACTGCTATCATAGTCAGCCTCCTGCTTGTGTTTAATCAACTAACCAGTTAAGGCAACAGATATCTTACCCCATGCTCCACATCCCTAGTTCAGTTTTCTCCATAATAATAAAAATTAAAGGAAGCAACAAAAGTTTGACTTCTGAGGACCCTGATGTAATTTTCCATGGGAAAAAGAGTTCTTGTAAGAGCTGGTATATATGAAACTGGGGGAAGCCCTGTCACAAGGTGACCTTCTTAATAAGGAGAAGTTGAGCACCTTCAGAGTTTAAAAGGTCCTTCTATGCAAACAAAGGATTTATGTGAAGAATTTACATTTAAGAAGTAAATTTTATTTTATTTTATTTTTTTAAAGATGTGTTTATTTATGCATACAAGCTGGGATACAGGCCAGAGACTTGGGGCGGCGAGAGGGTTCACCAGAGACAGAGTGGGGAGCAGCACAGGCAGATTGATGGAAATACACTGCTGAGGGAGCAGTGGGCAAGGCAGGAGAGGTCTGCCGCGCCATGTGGGAATCTCCCCAGCTGGGCATCGAACTCGCGTCACAGCTGCTGACAGCTCCACAGCACAGCACTTAACCACTGCGCCACCAGGGAGGCCCTAAGAAGTAAATTTTAAATGTAGGAAAGAACTGCAAGCACCATCTCTCAGGCCTGACAGTAGAACCAGTCATTGTAGTTGCTTAAAATGGGCTACTCCTCGTCCTACTCCGTGATGCACTGTGGTCTCTACAGTTCATAACCCTCTGATGCATGAACAACTTTTAGATGATGTCTTATAGGAGATATGATCTTCAACACTGGGCCTCCCTGATTCACTACTAGAAAAACTGTTTCTGGTGATGTCCTGTACAATGGGGCTCACGTAAAATTTAATTATGGTGGAAAATAAACTCAGATGTCAAACTATAAACAGAGGGATAAATTGTGCTTCTACCACTAAATACCCTATATGACTTAGGGAATGTCAATCAACTTAATGTTCATTCATATACATATGAAGTGTCTACTAAATTATAGAGTGTGTACCAATAACTGGGGATACAACAGTATCAAAACCATACCCTTATTTGGTGGATAGACTATCATCAAATGAAGCGTTCCATGATACATATAGAAATACAACTTCTCAAGTTAGAAGAAAGGTGTAACAAAGACATTACTCCATTAGATTGAGGGGTCCAGGAGGACCTTGTAGAGTAATTAAACTGAGACCTAAGAATGAGTAAGACCAAATGGTGTGAGAAAAAGATACCAGACATGGATAACAGCATGTTATCCCTGCACTCCAGGGAAAGGGTGCTGAAGTAGGCATGGGAGTTACGGATATTTTCCTCACAGTGCTGAAAAGGATGACCTAAGAGTTCTGAGGCAGGCATGAAAAGAAATGAAAGAGGGAGGTGCTGAAATAGAAACAGGGGAATGAGTGCATTGGTGATCTGCCCACAGCTAATGACACCGGAGTGCTGTTGGAGTGAGGAAATTTAAGTCTGCTTTGAAAGTATAAGATATCCTCCCTAGAGATATTCTCTTTGAACTAATAATAGAGGCCATGTCCAGAGGGTGGCAGTGGGAGTGAATTGTTGAGGTGGGATGTCAGAAAGAAGTCAAAGGGAAGAGCTTGTTGAATGGGCTCTCTGCTGAAATGGGCCTCTGTATATTTATAGTACTTAGAATGAAGACGACTCAAGGTGCTAAGGTCTTTAGTGAGTGATGAGACATGACCAGGAGACTTGCTAACAAGCTCCTAATTCTGCTGTGGAGCCCCTAAGATCTTTGCTGTGGACTGTAACAACATTCATCATTTTCTCAACTCCTTCAACATAATAAGAAAAGCACTAGACTTAAAATCAAAAGACCCAAGTTCATGTTTGAACTACAATTATTTTAACATGCCTTTTACCTTGGCTATGTCACTCTTAACCTTTGCATCTGTGAATTTCTCATCTGTGAATTATTTAAATGATCCCCCTTAGAAGGTTGGTGGGAGGCGAGGAAGGATGACCTGCCTCCCTAGGGAAGTAAATCAGAGTATCTAGGGCAGTGGTTTTCAACCTCATTGCACATGAGTATTACTTGAATTTGTTTTCATCTGGGCCAAGTTTTGCAATTTTTTGAGAGGTTCCCCAGTGATTCCAATGGACAGAGTTTGGGAGCCATTGCCCAAGACAAATAGATGGTGCTTGTGAAACGGTCAATATATGCCACTACGGTATCAGCTCCATTTTCTTATTGTTCCCTGAAATTACCCCTCTGCTACAATATCCAACACATAATAAGCACTCAATAAATTGTGTTCGGGCAGTATCATGATTATAAAGCAATTTGGAGACTGCCTCAGGAACCAAAATAAAGTCAAAATGGTCACTAAATTTCCCATTTGATTTTAATTCTCTGGTCAATCCTAGTCATAGAAATGTGTGTGACCCTATAACCCCAAGTATAATTCTAAAATATTCAGAATGTCTTCTCCCCAAAACACACACACACACCACTTCAATCTGGAGAGGAGTCCATATCCAGGAAATTTATTTTCATCATACCTCCAGGAAGATTGAGGTGTTTTTCTCTCTGTTCCCATTTCACCTCAAACCTATCTTATCTCTTAGCAACCACAGAGCACAGAGATTGTTTGATTGTGTGTCTCCCTTCATTCAAGTTCCCTGAAAACAGAAAGTCTATATTTTCCTTATAATTCCAACACCTATTGATAATAATGATGATAATGATGATGATGTTCCTGGCATTGAAATGATATTTTATCATTTAATGAATAATTTTGCATGCTATCTGGGACATAGTGGGGATTTTCCTCCATTGCATTTCCTCTCTGATAGAGTCAGGATTAGACCACAAAGTCCAACCAGAAATTTACGTGGTGGTCAGTATTGTAATAACAGATGTTTACCTATTTCTAAAATGAAGGTAAAAGGGTAAAGGGTAAAATTGGGCTCTGGTCCTTGAGAACTGACTTGAGAGCTCAAGTTACTGGCCTTTTCCTAGCTTGTTGGAGTGGGTAACAAAAGCACCATAATGAAGACTGAATGAAAAAGCATTTTTATGGGGCCAAAGGTGTCCCTAGTTTGCAAATTCTTCCACTCTGTGGTCTTCTAGAAATAACTGAAGAATGAGAGCTTGAAAACTCCATCTTCTAAGTTTTCATTAATCAAATGAGGGGTAATAGATAACTAGTTAGCCACTTAATGGGTTGGTTTTTTTCAAATAAAATAGAAATGGCTAAAAGTTGTTGCCCTACCCACCATATAGTAGTGAAAATTAAAACCAGCTAATGCATATGAAACATCTTTACAATGAAACTCTTCACATGCTGCATGAAAGCAGCAAAGCCTGGCTTCCACTGCCTTCGCCTCTCTGGTCAGAGCCCTTGTGATTAGCTACCTGCTCTAGCACAGGGCCTGGGAGTAATTATTAGCGAATTTGTTGTTGCCCATATTGTCTACGATCTTGGCTGTAAGACAAAGAACACAGATGAGCCCAAGGAAAACTCAAAATTCCTAAGATGGTATAAGCTATCCATTCCCTCCCCCCATCTGAGCCCTCTAGCTAGAAGGTAATAATCAGAGCCTCTATGGAAATGTTTTATTACCTGCCCAAGCCTGCTATTCTTCATGCCAGCATGCCCAGGATCCTATGTGAAGGACGCTGAAAGCTGGGTAACATCCACAGCAGCCTTTGCCTGTCCTTGTCCTTCCCAGATAGTCTTCCACCCACTTGAACACTTGAGTGTAGCCCTAACTGTTCCTCTCTCTTTCCTTTCATTAAATACAAATTGCCCAATAGCTGCTAATCCACAAGAACAATTCCTCCTTCTTCAGAGAACTGTCATTTGACCCACTACCCATGAAGCTAGCCGAACTTCTGCCTACCCCTCCAGTTCAGCACCATAAAACATTCAATTCACCTTCTCCAAGTCATGTGCTTTTGGAGTCTTCTCAGGCCTGGCGTTCTGTATAAAGTCTTACGCTGGTTTTGTTGTTGACGTTCTTCTTCTTGGGCTCTAAGAGGCCTAGATTGGGAAGTGGGAGCTAGGATACAGCCGTGTTTCTTATTTTCTGACTTCCTTCCATAGTAGAAAAAAGACACATTTCCTTCTCTTCTTTCTGTTGTCATCATTAAGATGGGTCTCAGCTTTGTATGGGAAAAAAAACTCTTTTCCTTCTATTCATCTCATGTTCTCCAGCTGGGAGTCTCTAAATTGGACTTTCAAAAGACAGACAAATGAGAGGAAAACAAACAGAAGCTTACTAACATGTGCATTACACTTACATGTGGGAGCACACAGCAATGACAGCTCAAAGGGTGGCTAGAACTTGGGGTCTGTACATCTAAATCAGTAAGGGGAAGGGAGGAGAGAGGACACTCATGGAAAAGCAAACAACATCTGGAAAGATAAATAAGCCTTTGGGAAAATAGATGAGAGGTATGATAATTTGTGAGATTTTTTTGTGGATGTCATGCCAATAGATTTCATGTCTACCAGAAGCAAGATTAGTGTTGTTCCTGGGGAGGGAATTTATAACAAGTGGGTTCTTTTGTGAGGCTCTGCTTTTCAGCAAAAAAAAAAAAAAAAAAAAAAAAAAAAAAAAAATGGGTTCCAGGAATTCAAATGCCTTCAGCTGCAAAGGATTCTTAGGCCAAAGTGGCATATTTTGGGGTGGCATATCCAGCTGCCTTTCCACATTCTGTACCCATTTACTATGTGTTACAGGATTCACTGTTAGGACTAAGAAGTATTCATCTTTGTTTTGGGCAGGGGGAGACAGGTGACTGCAAAATATAAAAGGGTGAATCAAAACTTTGGCATTGGGCCTCCCTGGTGGTGCAGCGGTTAAGTGCTGCGCTGTGGAGCTGTCGGCAGCAGCGACGCAAGTTCGACGCCCAGCCAGGGAGATTCCCACATGGTGCGGCAGACCTCTCCTGCCTCGCCCGCTGCTCCCCTCAGCAGTGTATTTCCATCGATCTGCCTGTTCTGCTTCCCGCTCTGTCTCTGGTGAACCCTCTCGCCGCCCCACACCTCTGGCCTGTACCCCAGCTTGTATGCATAAATAAATAAATCTTTAAAAAAAAAACAACTTTGGCGTTGAGGTATTTTACACAGTATTTTAAGAAATAAAAATGCAAAAAAAATGATAAAAATATGGCTTTTTTAACTAAAGTAGAAATAGTGTTATTGAATTTAGGCACCTGGCATGAGGATTATGTTTCTGGTGATGATTTATACTGACTGCTTCGTGGTCTGAGCGGCTACTTCTCGTGGTAATTTTCCGAAGCCACATGTCTTCAAAGTCTCATTGTGGTCCTCTCCTTCCTTTATCTGTGATTCCCCCCGCATGCGCTCCATGACAGCCATGTGCCCGGCATTGAGCTTGGATATTCACATTGGTAATGTCGGGTGATCCTCACAGGCTCCACGTTCTAGACCAATAAGGTATGGACTTTAGTAGTTCAGAATGCTTCAGAGCCACAAAGGGACACAGCCTGCAAAGACAGACAGAAAGTAGCCCCAGAAGTCCACCTTTCCTCACCCCTCCAGGCCACTCCTCACAGACCAAGTCTTCAGTCTTTTCTTTCTACCTGCCATTCCTCAACTGCAGTCAATGTTCTCTTTCTCGCTTTCCCAAACCCACTTTTCTAAGAGCATTTAATGAATGGAAGCTTTGCTGAAATTCATCTTGCTGAAATGTAAAACTGGAACAAGATTTAGGAAGCATTTAATCCAAAGTATTTAATTACCTCAATTTGCAAAATAGGAGGCCACGTCCTGGAAGGACACCGTAATTGGCCAAGTTTCTATACTGGCAGCCTCAGGAGACCTCACTCTGTTTTTGTCACTCTGTTCTGAGTGCTCCTGCAGTGTCCCGTCCTGGGGTTTTCCATCAATTTCCAGGTGGTGTTTCACTCACTGGGGTGCAAACACCCCAGTTTTCTCTCCTTCAAGTCCCTCCTTCCCCTATTTCCCAGAAATAGTCTTTGATCACTTCCTGTGTGCCAAGGGTTTTGCTAATACTGTAGGTATTCCTCTGGAAAAATAAATATAAGTAGCCAGGGAGTGGGGGTGGGGGGGTGAGGGGAGGCATGGGAATGCCTAGCTCAGAATAAAGTTGTCCGGCTAGAACATATAGGTTGGGTGAGGTTCTAGCTAGAAAGAAAATCACCTCAGAATTGTGTAGTTCTGGATGCTGATCCAGATTCTAGACTAGGATCAGCAGTTCCCAACCTGCCAATTCCTCCACTGTGTGAGCTGCAGTGACAGCATTAGACTTGACAAAGGGCGAGTGCAGGGAGTAAGGGGAGGACAAATGAGTCATCATTAAAATGCACCTAGATGCCCTTTCACTCTCTTCCAGAAACTCATTAGTAGATTTACTGGTCAACAGCTTAGAATGTGCCTTGGAAAGGGATGGGCTAGATGAAAAGGAATTTCCATGTGGTAAGAGAAATTCTTCCCCGGCTCAGTGTCGTCCATGTACCATGATCCAAATTCCACCCACTGGAGAAGATAGCTTGAGGCTTACTAAGGAACGCTGCCCTCTAGGAATGTTCCTGCTTATCCTGCAAATGATTATTAGTAAGTTGGAGATTAGAACCCAAAGATTTGTTATTCTGTAGACACTGGGGAGGGGAGAATCATGCCAAAATAGAAGGAACTGGTCATTTCAAGTTGATGGTACTCAGATAAAGGAGTTATTTTAAAATGTTTGATGGAAAACTAACCACCAAGTAGTGAAAATGGTATCACTGCTCCAAGGGAGGGTGAGTGGGACTTCTTTATCTTCTTTCCACTTTTGAAATGGAGGCAAAGCCAATTTCTATGACTCTTTTAGGGTACAGTGAGGAAATTCCTCTGTCCTGATCTTACCCCGTCATTTCTGCACTGTTCTACCGAAAGACACAGTACAGAGTGTTGCACTGGGAAATCTTTTATGGGAGGATAGGAGGGAAAACAGAAACCAGACAGGGTAGACCATATGTCTCCCCAAGTTCAAATTAAATCCACAGTGATACATGATCTCTCTGCCCTTGATTTCGTGAGGTAACCAATGCATACCAAGTAACTCCAACTCAAGTCAGCACGGTAATCCTCGGAGCCCCCACACAAAGCCCATCTTTGAAAACCGACTTTTTCTGCCGGGACTATTGAATTCTGAAGGGACATTGTTTTAAATAGTAAGCTTATTTTACTTTTTAAGCCAAAAAAATGTTGATTACAGAATTTTATTTTTCCTGATTCTAGTTTTGCATCAAATACAAGGGAGGAGAGTTCTGTGGCTTACTGCCTTCAGTCTTCAGACCTTCTAGAAAAAAAAAAACTAGCAGTGCCTGGCTGCACAGCTGAGTCCCCTTTCCACCCCACTCCCTTGGAGCTACTGCCCAAATCGGGGCAACCTCCTTGGTGAAAACCACAATATAGAACATTTGAGAAGTACAGAGAAATCTAAAGGAGAAAAAAAGTCCCTTGTTTCACCACTTTCAGCATTTTGATTAAAATATAGTTTTGTCGATGGAATGCCTATTTCATATATTTTTTAAAAATCTTAATTCCAGAGGGAGTCCCAGGGTAAATCAGGTCACTAAAATGTTGAACACCTTCCCCATGTTCTACATGGACTTTAAAAGCCCAGAGGGTGGGGGGAGATGAGGGGAATAAAAGCTTCTAAATATAATAAACTTCCCAAAAAGACAATCTCAAACCTAACTGAACTCGTACTATTTTTGAAAGTGGAAATCCCCTCCTTCACCACACAGCTCGGTGGTGGAGCCATCTAAGAATTCAATTGCTGCACAGACTATGGGACAAGCTCATCCTTCGGTGAATGCCACGGTCACTCCTCTTCCTTCCTGCCACCCACGGGGTCAGCAACAAGCACTGTCAGTTAAACGTGACACCTGGTGCGACTGCAGCCTCCCGTGGAAGCCCAACTCGCGCCAGTGTGGTTCCCATTTAAACGGATGTTTCCTTTGAAGCTTTTCTTTTCAACCTTTAGTTCAATGCTGTGTGAGTTTCTGGACTTTTGCCAGCACGTCTCCATGAAACAGCTTGTATTTTCTTTAAATATTTTTTAAAGAGGCTCCTATTTTGGAAAATGTGCTTCTTACATGCCTCTCCTGTTGAACATAGCCTGAAGGAGCAATGCAGCAGGGTGTTTTTGTTTTGTTTTGTTTTTGGGGTAAATTTGACAGATAGGCGAGATTATCAGTCACTTTATAAAGAAAGCAGCATGCCCCTGCCCTTGCAGTCTCGCTCAAACACATGTCCATGTTGCTGGGGGCTTAAGTGTCCATTAGGATGCTGCTGCATTTTTTTTATTATTGTTTTTTATTGTTTAAGGAGCTCACACAACTCAACAAAAACAAAGTCAACAATCCAGTCAAAAAATGGGCAGAAGAGCTAAAAGGACATTTCTCCAAAGAAGAAAAGCAAATGGCCAACAGGTAAATGAAAAAATGTTGAACATCACTCATAATCAGGGAAACACTACTGCATTTTTGATGCTGAGGCCACATCCTCTGCTGAACTGGTTTTAAGAAGTGCCCCTGACACCTTGAGCAAAGTTACTGTCTTCTGCCTCCATGGGTGACTCTGGATGAGAACAGGTTCCCCATCTCAGTAAACTGCTTCAGTCACCTACTTCCAGACAATTTTTTTTTAAGATTTTATGTTTTAAAAGCAGTTCAAAACAAATCTGAGAGAAATTCACAGCGATTTCTTATATACCTTCCACATAATTTGAGACAATTTTTCTTTTTTTTCTTACCGCTGAACTCTGAGACAATATAATGACGTCTCAAAATCCCCTAAGTATAAGAGGAAATAATTAAAATCACATTTGACATAAATGAAGGCGGAGGGCTCCCATGGCTTATTAATGTTTGTCATTTTGATCCCTTACTTTTTAATGTGCTACGCAACTTCTGTTGTTAAATTGAGTTCCTGATTTTTTCAGAGAAGGATGGAGAAACAAAGAAATGAAGTGATTCCAGAAGAAGTAGAGGCAGCCTCTTTAAGTCATACTGTGTACTTTCAAAATGTTCACTTTATTTTCTGACTATGTAGGGAATTCATGATTATTTTGGAAAATTTGAAAATATTGAAAACACCAAGGAGAAGATATAATTAGCAGCACAGATCATCTTCCCCAAATTGTCACTCTAAATGTTTCTAGAAACAGGCATTTCCAGGGCATTTAATTCAATGCCTATAAACCCACATTGCCTCCCCTAACACTTTAGTTAGGATCATGCCAGAGTACTGTTCTATAACATTTCCTTTCATTTACTTTATTATAATCATTTTGTTAACATTTGTTTGTTCCTCTATTGGGTTTTTTGGAAGGTGGACATTACAAAAACCCAGAGAAATAGCAAGACATTTATTAGCCCCATTTTACACATTAGGAAAATCAGGCATAGAAATGAATATGTTAAAAATAAAATGAAAAACTAGAGCAGCTCATTAGAGGTTTCCTAATTTCTAATATACCTACATCAAATTAAAATGACAGAAAAGCATAAGCTGAAGTATTATTAATATTGTTTGCAAAAATTAGGTAGTTGTTGTAATGACCTCTTAGAGGAAAAAAACAAAGAAATAAAAAAAACAAAAAAATGAAGTTTCAAAGATTGTTGTTTGCTGTTAGAGCTTAATGGTAATAAATGTACAAGTGGGAGAAAATACAGTGTTTTCAGGAATGTAAAGATATTTGGCAAGTTTTGGTGAAGATGTGGAATTCTCATTATTGCTGGTGGAACTACAAGTATGTTTGACCATATTGCGAAGTGGTAAACCATAATTAACATTCAACACCCAGCATTTCCATTTCTACATGTATACCTAAGAGCAAAGCAAAGCTCAATAAACTATGTTCTACAGGTCAACACACACCTTTGTAAATAAGGTTTTGTTGAAACAGTCGCATTCATTTGTTTATATATTGTAGGAATGCTTTTGCACTACAATAGGCATAAATTAGTAATTGTGACAGAGACCATATGACCTCCAAATCTCTGACCCTTTATAGAAAAAGTGTGCTCCCCCACCTAAGAAGAAAAAAATACACTCACAAAAGGACATGTACATAAATGTTTGTAGTAGTTTTATACACAATTGCCAATGTGGAAACCCACCCAAGTGTCCACCAATATTAGAATTAGTAAATGTCTGCATATTTACACAATAGATTACTTATACAATAACAAAAAAGAAAAGAAAAGCATTGTTATAGTACAACATGGATGTATTTCACAAACACAGTGTTGGTGAAAGAAAACAGACGCAAAAGAGTATCTGCAAAATAATTCCATTTATATAAAGTTCAAAATTAATCTCTGATGACAGCCATCAAAATATTGATGTTTGTGTGCAGTTATTGACTGGAAGAAGGGATTAAATACGATTTATGGTGTGCTGGAAATTTTCTATATTTTATTCAAAGTGGTAGCCAAAGGAATGAATCACATTTTAAACTGTTTCTTACTTGAATATATGTTGAACCTCAAAAATATTTTTTTAAGAAACATGAAAAGTACAGGAAGTTGTCAAGGAGTACAGGAAAAAATCCCACTACTATATTGTCAGATGTGAAGGTTACAGCTATAATATGAGTGAGAGTGTCTGACTAGACATAATACAGTGTCAGCAGTTTTGTTAGCAAAATTTGTGCAACAACATTAATGCAATAAACAAAGGTCACATTAGCAAGAGAGAGGTTTGTTGACCTTGCAAATGTTCCTCCTTGACGCAAGACTTTCTTTCCAAGAGTGAACAAAATCTCTGGCTGTCAATAGAGGATTTTGAGGGCAACAGGGGAGAAATAGCACTCTTAATGGAATAAAGTCTAAGTGATAGTTAGACAAAAAGTTTATTAGAAAATCAAAGTGAGGATTGGAACCCAGGAAGCAATCTGACAGATTTTACTCTGTGAGAGCTGTTCCAACAATCACAAGTCTGATTTAGTTCATAGATACAGCAACAGTGAAATCTGACATAAAATATGTGATTATTCTTGTGTTGGGGGCCAGGACCTGTGGTCCTAAGTTATTTTTACCTAAAGATACGTTAATGCGGTCTAGGTGCAGAAGGAGGCAAATGCTGGGGTTTAATCTCATCCCTGACTTACTGAAGAATACACCTTGGGGCTGCATTGCTTTTATCTTCTGCATCCCAGTTCCCTGATCACTAGCAGAGATTGAAAGGCTGGGTTGGTTACCAGGAGAGAGCAGGTTTTTGCTTGGCTGGTTCACTCCAAGTCTTTGCAGATGACTTTGCCCTCCTACCTGCAAGACCAGGGAGGGTGTAGTTCCAGACCATTTTATAATATTTCTCAGCACCCAGGAGACAGGGAAGGAGGCTAGAGAAGGATCACTGATATCCTCAAGACCCACATTCCAAGTGGGTCTGTTTAATCTGTTAGGTAACAAATATATAATCAAGGCTTCCCTGGTGGCGCAAGGGGTTAAGTCTCAGCACTATGAAGCCACTGCAGCACAAATTCAATCCAGCCAAGGAGATTCCCACGTGGCACAGCAGACCTCTCCTGCCTCGCCCGCTGCTCCCCTCAGCAGTGTATTTCCATCAATCTCCCTGTTCTGTTCTCCACTCTGTCTCTGGTGAGTCCTCTCGGATGACCCCCACTTCTGGCCTACACCCAGCTCTTGTATGCATAAATAAAAATCTTAAAAAAAAACAAATATATAATCAATATGATAAATGAGATAAATGAAGAAAAAGATAAATAATGCATGATTTCACTCACATGTAGAATACAGAAAAACAAACAAAGGAAATGACAAAACTAAATAAAACAAACTCTAGAAATATGATTATAGAACTGAGGCTTCCTGAGGGGGAGGTAGGGTGTGGGTGGGAATAAAGTGGGGAAGGGTCCCAACGATACAGTCTGCAATAAAGGACTATGGTGATTTGATAGTAGTTACCTCACATCTGAGGGGGCATGATCCTATCCCCTAAATCACATGTAGTAATGTAAACCAATGTTACCGAATTTAAAAAAATTAAAAACATATACAATCAAGTTAATTTTAAAGATTTCATTGGTGTTATTAAACAGTTCATGACTGGGCAGCACCCCATCTAGCAAGTAGGAAAAAACTCCAAAAACCTATTCAAAATGTAAGCTTTTTACAGGTAAAAAGAGAGCAAAGGAAAGGAAGGAGGAATTATTTCAGACTTAGGTAACCTACCTATGGGGAATGGAAAAAGATCTTGTGGCAGATTTTCTCATTTATTTTTTTAGAGTGTGGAAAAACATTACCTCATTGTTGCTGACCAGAAAATTCCATACTGACCAGTTAAGACCATATTTCTGGAGGAGGTTAAAGCACAGGTATGAAGTTGTCATGGGTTTAGCAAGGTACCTCTGTTTGAGGACTGTCATTTTCCTTTCAACAGAAGTAATGGGTAATTTATGAGGAAAAAAAAGAAAGAAACATTTGCCAAAATCTCTGGACTCTGGGAGCATGCATGATGGGCGAAAGGTAAGACTATCTTTTTGATACTTAATAGTCAACCTGTAACTGTGGTCCCCAGGAAAAGGGGGTTCCCTGCCCCACTCAAGGAAGGGTGGAACTTAGCAGGGAGGTGGAGAAGCTGGAGAGAAGACAAGAGGAGGAAGGATGGAGAGCAAGAAGGAGACTTGGAAAGGCACACGGAGCAGAGAGACATGTGAAGAAGCTGCACTTGCTTCTTGGTCCAGGACTGGTTGAAAAAGATGTGGGTGAGAGTCCCATGGGTGGATTAACAATGACCGTTTTATCTTGCTTTTGTCCCTTCTGTCCCAGATATGCTAGGCTCCTTCTGCTCTTTCTTGTGGGTCCCTACCAGGAGGTGCCTTAGACTTGTGGCAAGCTTTCAGGCCTCAGTGGCCCTGCTTTGGGTAAACCCTGTCTGGCTGAACATTTACCCACAAGGGGATGGCTAACTTTGGGGGCTTAATTTAGAAACTATATTTTTTGTATTTTCTTTTGTTGCACACTAATTGTATTACAGGTCCTTTCCATTGAAAGTCTTATGCACGAGAATATGTTTTGTCTTGATGTGGCAGATGGCAGAAACTATTTAGAGCAGGCAGTTTGAGGGTTCTGGGGTGCTCCGCTCCCTGCCCTATGACAAACCATCTCCCAGATGTGATGGACATAGATCCCATTAGTTGAATAGATGAATGAAGAAAATCAACAGAAAAGAAACTATAAACTTTGAAAGAGAAAGGAGCTATCTCTATCCATTTTCCTTTTTGGATTTCTTTTTAATTGAAATATGTTTGATGTATAATAACATTATGTAAGTTTAAAACGTATAACATTGAATTGCTACATTTTATATTGCAGTAAGAGTGTCACAGAAGCATTAGCTAGCACCTCTATCATGTCACATGATTATCATTTTTTTCTTTTTTGTGGTAGAAATCTATTTATTACTGTCTTTCATTAAACTCTGAGCTCTGTGAGAATAAAGATTTATTTATTTTATTTTTTTTTTAAGATTTATTTATACAAGCTGGGGTACAGGCCAGAGGCGTGGGGCGGTGAGAGGGTTCACCAGAGACAGAGTGGGGAGCAGAACAGGCAGATCAGAAATACACTGCTGAGGGGAGCAGCGGGCGAGGCAGGAGAGGTCTGCCGCACCATGTGGGATTCTCCAGGGCTGGGCTTCGAACCCGCATCGCGCGCTGCCGACAGCTCCACAGCACAGCGCTCAACCGCTGCGCCACCAGGGAGGCCCAAGATTTATTTTTATCTTGTTCTCCTTTGTATCCCTGGCATCGAGTAGGCACACAGTGAACAATGTTTCATGAATAAGTCGGTGATGGGCAAATATCCTTTGTGATGCTAGTGTTTAGAATTACTGTTTTCCAAAAATTGCAGTAATTTGAACTTCTAGCTAATAATATATGAGATCTATATTTCAGTTGTGGACTAGCAGATGCAAATATACCCTTATTTTTATTTTAATTTCATGTTTATTAACCATTTACATTCTCACTTCTAGAATTTCCTGGTTTGTGTGATTTGGCCACTTTTATTTTGAATCATCTTTTTTTTTTTTTTTTTTTTTTTACTTACAGGGGCTCCTTTATAAATTAATCCAATCCCTTGTCTCTAGACAGGGGATTCCATTCTCCATATTCCATTCTATTCTCTCTCTCTTAAACATTTGACTTGAAGCATTTAAAGAAATTTAAGACACTTTTCGAAGAAATGAAACAAAAAGTTGTTTATTTTATAGTCAAGCTTTATGATGTCTTTTTGGAGGAGAGTTATTATTTTCAGAAATGAAACTTCAATCGAATTGAAGTGGTAGTTAGTTAAGCCAGGGCCGGAAGTTGTCGGCAAATGACTGCCCAAAGTCTTGCCTTTCAACAAAAGGGGAAATAAAAGATAATTACTAGGCTAGGTTTAAATCATTTGACCTATAGCAGAACTCTTCATAAGTCAGTGAGAAGTGACAAAATTTGCTGGGGTTTTTTTCCCTTTGTTTTTTAGTAAATGAGAAAACTACTAGTTTTTGGGAAAATCAAGTCATGAGTCTGTAAGCAAAGATTTTATAAAATAGTTCATTTCATTTCCATTTTGTTTTACAGTTTCAGTGCACTTCTGTTTAATATCATCTGATTTTTTCCCTCTGAAAACAAAGCCATTTTACAGAAAAAGTAAATCAGAAGTTCGTAGATATTAAATCTGGTGACCCGAAACCATATTAATTCCATGACAGAGACAGACTTAATGCTCCTATAGAAGATTTCCTGCTCAATGGATTTATTTAGAGTCAGTAAATAAAAATGTTAAGGGAAATGACATTAGAATAAAGAGTTGAACAAGCTTGACCTAAAATAGATTTTCCTTTTTGTTCTAATAAATGAAATCTTCACTTTATTGTGCATCTTTCTGTTTTACATAAGAATGCTGAAATCTACCTGATACCACTCTTGCCTTGGGTCAGTATTTTCAATTCTTGGGATTCAAATCATCAGAGTTGAGAGAAAAAAAATCTCTGGCAAATATTACTCTATCCCTTTATAACCTCTTCAATTTTGAGGATCTGCTTTCTGTATAATATATTCTTGGGCATTTTGTTTGAAGAGATTTTATTAAGATGCCAGTGAAAAGCAACAACCCTTTAGACAGTGATCAATGTATTTTTATTTTAAAGGCATATAAGATTACAAAGTGAAGCCCAACAATTTATTTGAAAGCTCTTGAGTTATATTCAACTATATTACATATGACATTTTCTATACTTATTTCTTCTTAGGGAAGATATAGTAAAGACTGTAAACAAGCAAAATATAAGGGATTCTCCATTTGATTTTACCTTTAAAATATTCCCAACAGAGTGCCAATACCTACTGAGATTTGCATGTAAGCTACAGCACAAGTTTCTAAGGAAGGGTTTATTTCTATACTGTGAATACTTGGGCTCCCCTTAGTTTTATAAACAAAGCTTAAATCCATATCCGCCCACATGTTCCTCGCTCAGCTGGCCCCTGCCTTTCTTAATTAATCCCATTTGTGCCGGATATTTTTAATCTTCTATGCCATCTGTTTCCAATTCTGTTTCCAAATACTGTTTTTGTCAAGGCCTAACTGGTTTACCACTCCATTCCACCTTTCCTACTCTAGCTTCTCAACTCTTGATTGCTGGGTTTGAGTTTGGTTTCATTACCTCACGCCTTGAACTCAGCAGAAAATTTCCCCTTATTTCAAATAATTCTGGCCGTGGGCACCTATGTAGCACTAGGCCTGAAACATGAGGAGGTTTTGATCTCCAAATAAGAGGCCTGGCCACCACGCTGGGTGGCAGCCTGGATCTGGAGACCCCTGCTCTCAACATTGTCTGGCGCCAATTAACACAGGGTTGCAGGCAATGAGAGGGAGAAGTTCAGAGAATCCTGTGTTTTTCTTGTGTCAAAAGTGAGGTGGGACTTTTAGCTTAAAACCACATGTGGTGCTTACTCACATGGATTTTTTCCAGAATATCCATTTTTCCTTTGGTAACATCCTGTCAACAAATAAAAATAAAGATATGTAGAGGTTTTCTTAGGATGTCCATAGTAGCTTTGTATTTAAATAGCCCCTTCTTGCATAACTTGCTTCTCTACTGGAGAATATTTGTTAGTCACATATTTTTGAACGGTAGTTTAACTCAAATCAAATCCAAGATAGGAGAAATTTGTTTGGGGTAATGGCTTGACAAGAATGTTGAAAATAACATTGCAATCTACACACTGACTTTATAGCTTATAGCATTATAGCTTTCCTAATCTAGGTCACTGCTACTTGTCTAGGATTTAATTATAGAAGGCAGTTATGAATTCTGTTTAATTTTTTTTTCACCTAAGATCTGCCCAGAACTTGGAGATGCTATGTGTTGCTATTATTTGCCTATTCAAACATAAGACCTTGAGCTTTATCAATTCATTGAATAGATTTCTTCAGGCAAAAAGAACAATGAAATTCATACGCTCTCTCTCCTTATCCTATAATTCCCTCCCAATATTCTATTGTGTTTTTTTTCTTTACTTAATCCCATTATTTTCCCCAATTTCTCACTTTTCTTTTTTTTTCTTATACAAAACAAAACAAAAATCAGAACTCTAATATTTCCATTTCTGGATTATTGTGTTGTTTTGTTTTGTTTTGCTTTGTTTTACCAAGACCAGTCTCATCTTTTTGGTCTGAGCTAATGGAGCTGGGTGGTCTCGCCACCTGTACTACCCCAGCTCCCTAACTCTAGTATCTGTTAAGGTAGACTGGCCCATTGAGTTCTGCTAAGGCAAATAAGAAGTGGAGACAAAGAATTCAAGAGGCTCATATGCAATTCCTGAGCCTACCTGAAACTAACTCTGCTTTAATCTTTGTAATAATTGTCCTAGTAATTTGTTGAGTGCAGTAACTTGATAGAATATCTATAGATGTATAGTAAACACCCTTTTACTTTTCCACTTCTCTGAAATATATCTAGAACTTGAACTTTTGACCCTTCAGGCTCATCAATAAGTCATTAGTTTTACAACCGAGACCTCTTTGTGGTTTAGGGGGACTCCTCCTATGTGGTCTCTAAAACCCTGTTTTAGAAAAGGGGGCTTTAGGGGAATTCTCCTATAACAACTTTTCCCCCCTCTTTTTCAGAAGCTGCCAAGGTGCCTCCTCTAGAAACCTCAGACAAGTCTGAGAAACCCCTGATCCAACACCCTGCCCACATTTTTTTTTAAAATATTTATTTACACATACAAGCTGGGGTACAGGCCAGAGGCGTGGGGCAGCGAGAGGGTTCACCAGAAACAGAGTGGGGAGCAGAACAGGCAGATCAGAAATACACTACTGAGGGGAGCAGCGGGCGAGGCAGGAGAGGTCTGCCGCACCATGTGGGATCCTCCTCGGCTGGGCGTCGAACTCGCATCACTGCTGCCGATAGCTCCACAGCGCAGAGCTCAACTGCTGCGCCACCAGGGAGGCCCCCCTGCCCACATTTGAAAAGGCTTTCCCAGTCAGATCATGGCAAAATTTGCAGTCATTCTTTTTGGACTCTTAAGGCTTAAAACAATTAAAAAATATAGGAAAGACTGTTCTCATGGTGCTTTCACTTTCACAGCTACTCCTGACCTTCATCAAAAAAAAAAAAAAATGAGCTAAGGTTTCCACAGCTTCTAAGAGACTGTGAGAAGTCAGGATGTCCTTGGTAGACTTTTCCTGAGCAGAGTATAGGAACCAAGAAAATGAAGTACCCCCAACATCTAAACATCTCTCACTATTGGTAGCAATTGAGTCACAAACATATATTGAAATAAGGGAGCAAAGTTTCACATACATTCATATTCAGAATAATAGGGCAATGAAGTGTTCTGTTTAATTATTAGAGTAGAGCTTATTAGTTAAGGATATCGGCTTGACTGCAATAACAATGAGACTCAAAATTGTTATTAATGGTCACTGACTGTTGTGTAACAAATTATGTTGTGTCTCCAGGGAGCATAGAATGGTTTTCTCTCCAGTATGAAAGTGCAGGTTGGTGAGCGTGGCTAGCAAGGCAGCCCCATGAGGACCTCACCAGCAATGGCACACAGCACCCCATCTGACCCAGAGTTCATGGCCATATTGGGCTGCAAAATAAAAAACTTTAACTAAGAAAACATTATCCTTTTAAAAAGGAGAGGATGGATATTGGAGAACAATTATTAATTCCTACCGCAAACTACCCTCCAAAGAGTAGAATTTGACATCTGTAGTCACAAGAGACAGTGTATCTGATATTAACTTCCCACTGCTTCTCAGTAAGGAGTTGGAGTGAAAACTGTCATCTGGAGTTAATCTATTTTCACTGTGAGGATTCCAAATAATTTCCTAATCCACTCCTGTGGCTCACATGTTTTCCAAGCCATATTGATCTTAAAAGGTGTAGTCATTCCTTTACATATTTTTATATCTACTTTTATATGAAACAGATAGTTTTTAGTCTCTCATTCTAAAATTTCTAATTGCTCAATTTAAGGTAAGTTTCTTCATCAACTACATTACCACAGGCATTGATGATCCTAATTTTTGTATTCATACAGTGTGTGAATGTGTGAAGGCAATTTGAAGGGATAGAAATTTTGAAAATTTAAGAATCATGTTTCTCTATTTCAAATCTCAGTTCAATTTTGCATGAAAAGTTATCTTTCGGAGCTACCTATATTCTTTTCATTTCTTTCCCTCCCTCCCTCCCTCCCTTCCTTCCTTCCCTCTTGTGTGGAAGAACTGGGGTGTAGCTCAGAGGTGTGGGGGTGAGAGGGTTCACCAGAGATAGGGGAGCGGAACAGGCGGATCTACTGAAATACACTGCTGAGGGGAGCAGCGGGTGAGACACGAGAAATCAGCTGTGCCATGTGGGTTAGCTCCCTGTCTGGAGATGACCTCATGCCCCTAGCAGTGACAGTGCTGAGACGTAACCCCTAGGCCACCAGGGACCTACCTATTTTCAATTTCCAGTGGGGACCCGGTATATCTCTTTTGCAAAGTTATTGTGAAGGTTAAGGGCATACTCATTTCATAACAAGTATCTGACACAGTCCTCTGCATAGCAGGTGCTCCGTAAATAGTCATTCCTTCTGCTTTTTTACACACTTCATAAAATTCCTGCCATAACCCTTCATCTAGAAATGAGCTCCCACTGTCTCCGCTCTGTATCATAAAAGGTTAAAGACATTCCTGATTTTCAGTAACTCAAGCACAGAAGTAGTTTATTCCCTGAAGAATTCTTTCCCAGAGTGCAGAAACTATTAGCTCTATGAAACTCAATCTTACCAACCGTTCCTTCCCCATTGGTTACAGGAGAGCTGCATTTTGCTGATTTTGAATCATTCTATGCCAACTATGTATGGGCTAAATGTGTTCCAGCAATATCATATTTACTTCCCAATTAATATCATTTCTAAATCTCCAAAGAATTTTGACAGCTTATAAAGATATGACTAGTACAGGAAGATAAAAAAAATTTCATTTCTCAGAATTTGAAAAATGAAAGAAATGGAAACCAAAGAAGGCAGTATAAAAGAAGCCAGGAGACAAACGAAAGCGCCAATGAACACCCAGAGCTCAGAGACCCCACCTTCTCCCATGAGACTAACCCTTATACAGTACTTAGCTAGGGCTGCCCTTAGAAAATACAGTAAGTCCTCACTTAACATCAGGCTTGGTTCTTGAAAACTACTATTTTAAGCAAAATAATGTATAATAAAACCAATTTACTGCTGGCTAATTGAAATAAATAAGAGTAAACATAACCCCAAAAAGCAGCATAAAAACATCACTAAATTTATAAAGATCCAAAACACTTCCAGTATTAAACAGTAATTTGTATTCATTCATTCATTCAAGTTCCGGATCACTTATTCCAATTCAGTGTCCATGGGGACCAGACCCTGTCCAGGCATCTGAAGAAGCAAGGTGGCACCCCGTCCTGGATCGGAAGTCGTTCCGGCATAGGCTGAACTCACACATACACACACTCACGCAGACGGAAACGAGAGACATCTCGATGCACGAAGCTTGCACATCACCAGAATGTTGGAAGAAAATGGAATACAAAGGGAAAATCCACACAATGACCCAGGCTGGGAATCTTTTTCTTTTCTTACTGTTATAAAGTATTATAACAGTATTATAAAGTATTATAAACTATTATTGGAGGACCTGTTGTTCTACAAGTTGTGTGACTTAAACAACAGAAATTTGTCATCTCACAGTCTGGAGGTGAGAAGTGTGAGATGCAGGGTTGGTTTCTTCTGAGCCGTGAGGGAGAATCCGTTCTAGGCCCCTCTCCTGGGCTGGTCGACTGCACCTTCACTTTCAGCTGGTGTTCTCCACCTGTGTGTCAACACACGCCCTTTTCTTTCCAGGGCACCTGTCATATTGGATTAGGGCCACCAATGACCTCACTTTAATGTGAGTGCTTCTATAAAGACCTAATGTCCAAATAAGGTTACATGCTGAAGTTAGGGATTCAGCCTACATAATTTAGGGGTACATAATTCAGCCATAACACATCACTTCTGAGAGAACAAACTTGGAGCTTGCTGTTTTGTTGTATTTGGTGTTTTTTTTAAGTTTTGTTTTGTTTTCAGAATCTTTTTCTGGGGTGATCATTCTAACATTGATTAGAGTGTCAAGGACTAGAGAGACCCCAGGCTAATATGTTTAGGGGGTCACTAGACTTGGGCAAATGAAGTGACCTCTGATTCCACATCTCTTGACTCTTCATGACTTACCATAAATCAGACTTCTTCCACAATATTCCATAGCATTCTCTGGCCTTCATGACTATTTCTATATTCTAGCAGTTTCCCAGTAGTGTTACTGAGTACACTGAATTATCTAAATATCTATATCCTTACATACCATCAAGAAAAATGCCAGTCAATGATTTGTCTGGAAACTGACAACACAGAGAAAGATTTTCACATTTTCTTGATAAAAATAAGAAGATACCACACTGCAATCATGGCAGCAATGCCCCAGCATTTTCTAAGAGAGCAAGAAGGTGTGAACATAAAAATTTAGAGCAAAAGATATTAAATGTCATCTTCTTCATTTTCAGGAGTGAAAACTGAAGCCAAGAAAAATGAAGGGGAAAAGGACTGTTGATGCTCCTTCCTCTACAAGGCAGATTCTCAAGTTTGGTTTTGAACAGGCATCGGCTAAGGTGCCCCAGCCCTGAGGCACTGAATCAGATACTTTGGGGTGTGGCCCGGGAATTGGAATTTTTGACAAACAACCCAGATGATACTGATTCAGATGAATGGGGAAACACACTTCAAGAAACATAGCCTCAAGCAGTGCTTGAGCCTAGGAAACAGGTGGGAACCTCAGCCAGGCTATTTTATTCACATGCCTCTCCCGACACCTCCCTCTGACATTAGTTTGACCCAGCAGTCAAGTTTCACAGAATTTTTCCATGACATTTTTGAAGGAAAATGGGTGTCCCAGGACTGTGCATATGCAAATAAAAGAGCAGGAGTAAAAAACAAAGCTGAATGAGCAAGAGAAAACTGCTATTCTAATAAGAACACTCAAGGTACATCTGGTCACCAGATGATGTCACCAGCTTTCATTCATTGAGTGCTTATTGTGGACCAGACACTGCTACGGGCAATTGTATAACCACGGAGTAGTTCTGTACGAGTGACTGTTTATCTTGTGGTCATTCTTCTTTTTCCCCACACCTCTTCCTATTATTGTTTTATTATTGTTTTTTTTTTGTTGGGGGGGGGTTGGTTTTTTTTGAGAGATGGACATCAGTCTTTGAGGCATATTGAACCCTATAAGGTAAATGAAAGTTATCAGGTTTTTTCTGCTCTCCTGCCATTAGCATCTATGATCGACACCTGTGGTCTTACACTCATGCCTGATGGGGGCACCTGGAGTGTGGTGTGGGCCTGCATGAGTGGGCACACCTGAGCTGAGAGACTGAGCCTATAAGGGTGGCAGCACCGCAGAGGACCGCAAGGTGGAGTGCAGTCAAGACCAGTGGAGAGACGACAAGAGAACGCCAGAGATCCCAGAAAGAGTGAAGATTCACCAGGGAGCAGGAGGCCTGCCAGCCTCCTGGCCCCCCGTCCTCCCTCCCAACCCCCCACCTGGTTGCCTCACTACAAATGGTGTAAAAATGTCTTTAAAGCCTGAAAAAGCCACCGAGGGCGCCAGGACTCCTCCTTAGCCTGTCTGCCTGAATCAATAGGGAACCTGCTCTGTGCCTTGCTGGTGTATCAAGCCCCTCCAGGCAGTGTCTCCATTTACTGGAATATAAGGAAAAGCAATCAGTGTCCCGCTGTTTTCTAATATAGCCCATCCTTTGCATGTATTAAAAATCATAATTTACTATCATTTTGCAGTTGTGCTACTGGAAATTATTTGTTTGTTAGCTGTGGGTTCAAGGTAAATGAAAGAGTCATCAGGTTTTTCCACCCTCCCCTCAATGATAGACCTCTGCAGGCCTACACACATGCCTATGGAGGGAACCTGGAGTAGGGTGTGGGCCTGTGTGATTGGGCGCACCTGAGCCAGAGACTGGGCTTATAAGAAGCAGCAGCAGCAGCGAACAGAGCATGGAGCAGAGGCCTGTTAAGGATAGAGAGGCCACAATAGAATTCCAGAGAGCCCAGAGAGTGAAGATTCACTGAGGGCTAGGAGGCCTGCCAGTACCCCGGCTCCCTGGCCCCCCAGCCTGCCCTGCACCTGGTTGCCTCTCTATGAAAGATAATTGAAAGCTCAAACAGCCACCGGAAGCTCCAGGACTCCTCCTTTCTACTTTGACTGGTCTACGCAGTTCCATAGAGAACCTGCTCCCTGTGCTCTTCCTGCCTCTACAGTGGGTAAGCATAAACGAACTATCTGTGGTGATCTATCCAAGACCAATCCACAGTGCTATGAAGTCTTCAGCATTAAAAGGTTAATGCCCAAGGAGACTTCCCTAATATAGCTGCACTTGGCAATTGATGAGAAATTCACCTTTATGAGAGTCTTCTCAGAGCCTGGGCTCCCGAAGAAAGCCTAGAATGTGGCTGCTGGAAGGTCTTGGTCTAGTCTATAGGTCATAAGTGAGGCATGGGAGGACAAAGTACCACCAAAAGCGCTCTGGGTGGGGTTTCTGGGGTTAGCATTCCATCCAGGCGGCCTGTCATTGTTTGCTGAGCTCTCATTTGCTCTCTCATCTGTCTCCTCTCTCACCACTCATTTCTGTACAAAACTGTAGGGCATATGAAGTTATCAGGCTTTTTATGCCCTCCCACCAATAGCATCTATGACCCGCACCTGCGGTCTTGCACACACCTGTAATTGCGGACACCTGGGCCCAAAGAGCACGGGCCTTGCGCATATGTAAATAGGGACACCTCTACCAAGGGGCTATAAGGGTGACATCAATCTGAGGTAGTATGCCAGGGAGAGGGCCAGAGAAATACTGAGAGAGAAAGCTTGTCTGTCTCCTTATTTAGTATTAAAGACCTGTAAAAATCTACTTGAAGACTCCAAAATTATCTTTTTTTGTCTGCAAGAACTGAAGATGAACATACCTGGCCTGGGATTGTTGCAAAACACCCATTTTCTCTGTCAATTCCCTCTCTTGTTTTATTCACTAAAACTCAAACTCTCATCCCTGTCTTCTGAGGGTCTGTTTTTCCTGTTTTATCTGTTTTTATTATTTGTTACATGGAGATCTGATTATCTCTGCGGAGGTTTCTATGTTGATGTCTCTCTTTGGCACACCTGTCTCTGTAGGAAGATGTATGACTGGGCAGGAGTGGAGGTGAGAAGATAATGTTTATGTTTAGAGATATGAGCTCACATGTGGAACATGACAGATGCTATTTTTAGCCTGCTGGCTTCCATGGAAAAAGAGGCTTTGAATAAGTGAAGGGAGGAAAGAGGACAAGAAGGAAGAATGAACATCAGTGGGGATGGGAGCAGGTGTGAGTCACGAAAGAGTCCTTGGGGAAGCTGGATAGAGAGCCCTCTCCCTCGAGTCAGCTTCACAAGAGTAGGGCTTCATCTGTTTTGTTCTCTAGAGTATCCTCAGGGGATTAAGCAGGACCTGACATAGGGCAAGTACCCGATATTTGCAGAATGAGTGAATGAATGTTATTGTTGTAGATTATGTTACTTAAAAAATTACCCTGGAAGTATCTGTAATATTGCAAGTTGTGGAGTGTTTCTTAATTAACAAATATTTAAGAACACCTGTGATGCCAGAAACAGGTTGGAGAGGTAGGGATGAGTCAATTGACGTTAACCTTGAATACCATATGAGGAAGTTTGAAGTGCAGGAAAAGTAATTCATGTTGTGGAGAGGGGGCTTTCCCAATGTGCACTAGTAATCACAGCTCTGTGTCTTACTAAGAGGGTGACTTGGGGCGAGTTTCTCTTCTCACATCTCTAGGTTCTTCTCCTAACCAATAAATAATAAATATTAGGGTTTCTTAGTCTTCAGACCTGAGGTACCTTCTCTTTTCTTTGAGTATTTTTCTAGGTCAGTGACTCAAAATACCAAGCATTTGCAGATAACTCAAATTTTTATCTCTAGCCATTCTCCTCATCCAGATTCATGTATCCAACTAACTGACCTCTCCTTTTGGATGTCTATTCACAATTTTTTTACTAAAAAGGCCCAAATGTAACACTTGATTTCATGTCCCTTTTCTCATTCTCAAAACCGCCTTCACTCTAGTCCTCCCAACCAGTTATTAAAACTGCCATTCACCTGGCTGCTTAAGTTTAGGATCTTCTTAGGTCCTCTTTCCCTCAAATTCCTCCACAACCACCAGCAAGGCCCAAAGACTACCTCAAAAATGGGCTCCTCATCTGTTCACTGTTTTCATCTCCACCCACTTCTGAGGCCCAGGACCCCTCATCTCCTGCCCTGACTATCTCAGAAACGGCCCCTCTTGTCCCCCGGGTTGTACCTTTATAAACTTTTCACCACATGAAACCAGAGGGATTTATAAACTTTGAGTGAGATCAGTCTTTTTTACTACTGTGCCTTAACTCTAGCCATCCTCCCCATTGGTTAGAATAAGCCTCCAAACTCCCTTCCAGGGTGCAGAAGTGTTTCCAGCCTCTGGGTCTATCTCACCCCATTTTCCCAAATCCTCCAGCCCCTGCATGTCTGTTCTGCCTGTTTTGAGGTCTTTGCTTTCTCCCCTCAACTATCCTTTCATGGTTGAATCCTTTCTCATCCCTTACATCTCAGCTTAAATGTCACCTAATTACAGATGCCGTCTTTAATTCTATGCATAGTAGTTCAAACCACCTATTACTCTCTCTCCCAGGGTTCTAGTGCTTTACTTCACAGAACTCTTCAGTCTGTAATTATTTTATCTGTTGAGTTGGTTATACTCAATAGGATGTAATTTCCACAACAGCAAGGACCCTGTCTTATGTACTAGTAAATCTCAAGCTTTTATGAAATCACCCAGAACCAGCTAGTCGTGATGTCAACATCTGCTCAGTGAGTGGACAAGACTCTGTAGGCTTGTTCTTATTCTGTAACCTAAAGATAAAAATACAACTCACCTCATAGAGATGTTGTGATTAAATGAGAAAATACCAAACATTATCAGTGTTTGGACACTTATTATTACTAACGTATCCTTCCATGTTACTACTACTAGTCTCAGTCATAGAAATATTTTTTTTCAACAATCTTTATGAGGTAATTAAAGTCAGTAATTTATAGGGGCCTCCCTGGTGGCGCAGCGTTTCAGCGCTGCACTGTGGAGCTGTTGACAGCACGAGATGCGAGTTCGACATCCAGCCCGGGAGAATCTCACATGGTGCGGCAGACCTCTCCTGCCTCGCCCGCTGCTCCCCTCAGCAGTGTATTTCCGTACATCTGCATGTTCTGCTCCCCAGTCTGTCTCTGGTGAACTCTCTCGCTGCCCCACGCCTCTGGCCTGTACCCCAGCTTGTATGTATAAATAAATAAATCTTTAAAAAAAGTCAGTAATTTATAGATAAGAAAGAGCAGAAATAAAAGTAATCTGCTGAAGATCACTTACTGTGCATTAGAGCTTGCATTTTAAGAGTGAAGAGTTATAAATAACTACAGATCTTAAGCCCAAGGACAGGAGGAAAGGTGCTTCCAAGAGCATCAATAAATTTTGGACAGAAATGGCCCAAAGAAAGGAAAGATGTGATGCTGAGTGCATAGCTGGATATCTGAGGTGAAATGCTAATAAACTACTGGAGATACAGAGCTTTTACTTAGGTAAGAGGTCAGGAACTTGAGATTTGATCATTAAAATCTCTTCATTGTGATCACAACACTATAGATGGAAAACCGGATGTAGGTAGATGAAGTTATGAGGCTTTGCACACCCTCCCACCATTACTATCTATGACCAGCACCTGTGGTCTTGCATGCACACCTGTAATTATGGACACCTGGGCCCAGAGAGCACTGGGCATTCGAATTTGTAAATGGGGACAGCGGCTAAGGGGCTATAAGAGCAGGCTTCACTCTGAGGTGGTAGGACAGGGAGAGGAAGGAGACCGAGAAATACTGAGAGAAAAAGCTTGTCTGTCTTCTGATTCAACATTAAAGGCCTGTAAAAATCTACCAAAGGCGCCAAACTTATCTTTTCATCTGTGAGAACTACCTGATGAAACTACCGGCCTGGGATGGTTGCAAAACACTGGAGGTAGTGTGTGTGTGTGTGCGCGCGCACACACACACACACACACACTGCTTGCTCCTCCAATGTGCCTCTCCCTCTCTCTAATCTACCCACCGTCTGATCTATCCCAACTCCTACTGAATTCTCTTCAGAATTTTCTGTCTCTAGATATTTCCTTGTAGCCTCCAGTATCCACTTTGGAGGTTATACAGTCCCCAAGAATGTGCTTAACTTCAGGGCCCTAAAGTAAGTCTTCACTATCTGCTGTAGAATCAGGCTTCGGTGTCGTGAATTTTTCAGAAAAGAACAAAATAAACTACAATAATGAAACTTTTTTCTTACACTGATGTCTCTAAAAATAGCTAAAATTTATATCATACTTATATTCCAGGCATATTCTAAGCACTTTACATAGTGGAATGACTAATTTGTCTAAAGTCACAAAGGTACCTAGGAGAGTTAACCCTGCTGCCATAGCCCTCAGGCCACACAGTCTTGTAGTCAGGCTCTTCTCCACTTTTCCAAAGAGGCATTTTTCATCAGAAATGAGGAGGAGAAAGAAAAGAGTTACAGAGAAAATAATTTTGCCATTCAAAGGTTATTATGAAAAGATTATTATTTCCTCAAGCATTTGAGGAAAGGGCCTGAAATACGAACACCACGGCATAAGGGGAGGCAGGTCGGTGCGTGAGAGCATGAGTAATACAGGGGCCTAGAAATGAAGCGCTTCGGGAAGGAGGAGGTAGTCACCAGTATCAAAAGCCTCTTAAATTTCGGGAAGATTGGGTTAACATATAATTTCAGAGCAGTGTATTAATAGAGTTTAGAAGCCAGATTACTAGCAGAATGAGTCATGCAATGTAAACGAAGGTGCAGTGTTCAAGAAAGAAGTCAGTGGATCAGGGAATCCGGTGGGGCTCTAGGACTGGCAAAAAAAGGAGATTTGGAGGAGAGAAGAGAAGACTAGAAAGGCAGTTGACGTTAGAGAAAGGAGCACAGCTGAGATTCACAGGGAGATCCCAAATGGAAAATGATCCTTTAGGAGCTCTAACTCTTCAGAGGCATAAAAATATTAAAACACAAGTGTCATGTTACCCCAGTGAAGCTTGATGAAATGAACAGTAGACACAAATTCTTAAACCCATCAGTAAACCTAGCTCTGCTAACAACCAGTTAGGAGATTTAAGGCAAGTGACTCTGTAGTGTCCAGAACTCAGTTTCCCCACTTATTCTAGGAACGGGTCTGCCTAGAGAAACTCTCAGGGTTGGTGTACCTGATAACTATACCAGCTCATCAGGTTGCTTAGCTGTCTTCTCTCACCTCCATGCTTCCATCCCCCAAACGGCTGTAGCAATCTTGATATTAGAAATAGGCAACTTGAGGGGAAAAACCTCAAGGTCCCCATTTGTTTTCTAGCACTAAGCTAGCAAAAGAATTTACTGGCAATCTACTTGAAGAGATGAGCCTTATTAAAACCAAAAACAGGCATCTCATGGGAAAGCTGCTGTGCACTTAAGCATAACTCCTAGTTTGTGTCAGCCATTTGTGCTGACTTACATTGTCAGGCGTTTGACAGAAATTAACGTATCACATCATCACGATAAGTTTCACAATTTGTACCCTAAAGTTTTCGTCTTCTTTTTTCTTATACTGAAAACAGTTGAGTTTAAGCTAAAACTTGAACCTGCCAAGTAACCAGGCTCATCCAGCACAGTCTGCTGAAGTGCTGGTTCCATTGGAAATGAAACTAACCTTTTTCTAATTCTCCCTACTTCTCTCCTCTATCCTTTTCCTCTCGCCTACTTCCTGGAAAGTGTCATTCAAATCAGAGTTCTTAGCTGCCTTGTGAAATGGTTTTTATCTTCCAAACCAGGTGCTGCAACATTCAGAACTGGATAGTATTGTGGCTGTAATATTCAGACAAAGATTTAAGGGTGAATGGAATCTAATGATATAACCTTCTAGATAACACAGACTCTATGGAAATTTTGAATTGTTTGGTTACCAATGACCTTGGCTATAAAAGTAGCAACTATACACACACACAAACATGCACACACACATGCACACGTGTGTGTGTATATATATAGAGAGAGAGATGGAGAACTACATGTAGTTCTATATGCATATATACATATTCCATCAATTTGCCAATGAAATCTACTGAAATGCAAAGGAAACCTTATTTAAAGATGATGATATTATTAGCAAGATTTATGCTATTCAGTAAACTTCCACAGATGTATGTGTTTTTCATGTGTAGGAAGTAGTTGGACATTCATTCATTCACACAAGTGTCCTCTCTGGTGAGAGGGGTGAAAGGTCAAACTGCCTTTTGAGCCAAACGGACAGGCAGTTTGAGAAAGGGCCAGGTATTTACAGAGGCTGATTGCGTCCCTGGACTGAGAAGTTCCAGACGTGATACACAGGGGACTCGGGCGTCTCCATCATAATTTATGCAATGACTCACACAGAGTAAACAGCATAGGAGAGAGAAGTCTGGCAGTTGGACAGAAGGATGATATTTAGTGCCAAGCCTCCAGATGGGTATCACCTGGGAGTCATGATTGGCATCTGACAGCAGCAGCATATCCCCACCTTGTCAAGGGGAAGGACCCATGTTTACAGCAGACTATTTATGGACCACCCCTTTCCATGCTATTTGTTGTCCTCTTCGTATCTGTTGGTGGAAAGATACACACTGATAAAAACTAGGAACCAGAAAAGCTCTGAAATGAATTTATGCTTTCTGACTGCCAGCAGTGCTGTGCCAATTTTCAGCACATCGCTCTGCATATTTGGATGGAACCCTTGAAGCAGCTCTCCTGTGCAGCGAACGTGATGTTAAGCTTTGTTAGTGAGAGTAGCCCCTGGCCTGACATTGCAGGAGGAGGGGAGTTTTGCTTCCTGGTTCTGGTATTTCATTTTGCTTTGTCTTGTTCCTGCTTCATGACAGTCAGTGGTGCCATGTGTGGGGCACCCAGTGGTGCCCATCCCCTGCCACAGTCCCTCAGCCACTATTCAGCCCCAGCTTGGGCCTGCAACCACCTTCATGCTACCGCCAATGTGGGTGCTGAGTGCTCCAGGCTTCATGTCCAAAGCAGCGCCCATCTCTCTGTGTACGCTCCAAGCACACACTCCCCAGCCTTAACCAGTGAGGATGTGTTCAAAAGGATTGTTCTCCAAGGCCTCCTAGCACATACCGAGCACTGCAGGTCTTGTACTATCTTCGATTGTTACAGCAATTACAGAATGCCAGAGACTGTGTGACTTAAACAACAAATGTTAACATCTCCCAGCTTTGGAGGCTGAAAGTCTGAGATGAAGGTGTCACGTTCTTGGCCAAGCCCCTAGCTTGCAGGGGACCAGTCTTCTCACTGAATCCTCAGGTAGCAAAGAGAGAAAATGAGAGGATTTGCTTTCTTCCTCTTCTTGTGAAGACACTAATCCCATCATGATTGCTCTGCCCTCACGACCTTATGATGTTCCAAAAGCCTCACATCCTAGTGCCATCACATTAGGACCTCGATATATGACTTTAGGGGACATAAAAATTCATGGGGTAGCCCACACCCTCTGCAACTCCCTCGCATGGACACACAGCAGCTTGCTTGGCCTTGCTGAGGAAGGAGATTGCTTCCTGCTTGCCCAGCAACTGTGGACCAGCTCTGGTCCAACCAAACAGTCACCTTCTCTGACATCCAGAGGGTTGCAAACACACCTTCTCCAGCCAGGTCTGAACCCCAGCCTGAAGGAGGGAACCCCGCTTTCCATGTCCTTCCTCCATGCTGAGCTACCCTTTAAAATTCTCTTTACATCTTTATAGTTACTCTTTTATCATAGTTCTGTGATTCTTTATATTAAACTTCATTGAACAGAGAATGATACAAATTCACCTGGAAATGTAGAAAATATATGTATATGAGAGATTCAACCACAGGCAATATTTGGAAGACAGAGGAATACTCAAATCACTTGTAACTATTCCTGCAACCTTCCAGGTGTCTGTAGTCACCAGGTTAAAAAACCTTGAGCTAGAACTGGACATGTTGGTAAGAATCACTGACGTGGAAATGGGAGCTATTCTGTAACTGAGACAACGTGTATGGAGTCAGGGTGGGAGAGCTTGGCATGTCGTGGAACAGAGTTTGCATTTTGTGGTCAGCCCTGCCTTCTAATCTTGACCCAGAATCTATGAATGTCATGAAGACTAAGTGTCTTGGATTGAGGAGTGGCGAGAAGGGGTCTATTCTTAGTCAGAAGCTAAGCTATTCTTGGTTCAGAAGCTAAAGTGGATGGAACCTGCAGTTGGGGAGGAGAAACAACAGCAGGCTCACTGGTAAGGATATGAAAAGACTGGGAAATGCAGGACAGAGCAGACACCAACATTTATTAAGCTCCTGCTTGATGGATAAGGATAAAAGGCAGGTGGATACTGGGTGAATTGCTCAAGACACCCAGTTTCCAAGTGGAGCAAGCATGACTGGAAATCAGGACACCTGATTCCAAAATGGTGATTCTTCCTCTTTATTGCTTTGCCGATCTTATCAGGACTGACTAGTAGAGGTATGACAGAAGCTTTCCATCATTTCCCATATGCTGGAATAGATTAAACCGCAAAGATATCATCTAGCTCTGGAAGACTTTGATGAAATTAGTCTTTCAAAATATCTGGATCTGACCAGAGGGGAGAGTTGGGAGGTGAGTGAAATGGGTGAAAGGAATCAAGAAGTACAAATTTCTAGTTACAAATCAAATCAAGATGTAATGTAGAGTGTGGGGTGTAATCAAAGAGGTGGTATTGTAAATTTGAAAGTTGTTGAGAAAAGATAAATGAACTTACTATGATAATCATTTCACAATGTATAAAAATGGCAAATAATTATGTTATACACCTGAAACCAAAATAATACCTGTCAGTTATACTTCAATATAAAAAAAATATCTAGATCTGGCCATAGGGGATTAGATTTTAGAAAACATTTTTAAATTTTTCTTTGGTTTTCTACCTAATTGGCATATTTTTTTAACCTCTCCTTGAGTCAACTTTTATAATTTATGGCTTCCACAAAAGATATTGATTTCATTGAAACTTAATTTGTGTGCTTAATGTTAGAAATAGCATTTAATATCTAAGTATCCTCCATGCCTGTGGTCAAAGCTCATTTCTCACACCAAATGTCATTGTGTTTTCTCCTTCCTTCATGGTCACAGATGCCAGGAATTTGGCTACTTACTCATCTTTTCATAGACAGCTCTGTATTTTCCATGCCAATTCTCTCCCATTCCTTTTTTCTTTTCCTTTTTTATTTGATAAGAGTGTCCCAAGAAGTGTCGGGTGCAGAATGTGAGCCATTGTGTTCTTTCTTTTTATCCCCCACAATTACATTTTCTGTACAGTACCTACCCCCAACCCCTTCATATCCCTCATTCCCGTTCCCTTCTCCTGAATAAACACCTGTTGTTGCAGGACAAGCCTAGGAGACTGGTGGATGATCTGGTTGGGGAGTTCTCACCCACATGCTTCAGAATACAGGACAAGACCTAAAAGCAGACACAAAGAAACAGAAAGGGTTTTATTTACTTAGGGAGTGAGGACCGAGAGAGAGAAATGGGTAAAGAAAGCTTAGCGGCCAGCACGTGGCCAGGTACTATCTGTCCCAGCCCAGAGAGTATCCTGTCTCCCGACAGAGACTGGAGGGCAAGCAGGAGCCTCCCTTACAGAGGCCATCTGTCCCCTGAGTAGAAGTGGGAATGACATCAAGTAGTTTTATTACTTGTCAGTTATAAATATCACAAAACACATCCTTTGGTATGTTTCTCTTTGCCTATGGTATCTTTTATTTAACAGACATATTTAATTTTGATGTGGTAAAGCACAATTTTTTACCTTAGATTTTGTATAGTTTCTAAATATCCACACTCAGCTGAAGCTATCGAATGAGAAAGTATCAATAAAGATTTTAACACTTGTCTGGCTCCTTTTGCCCCTTTCCTATGGGTCCCTGCCAGAAGTTGCCCTAGTCTTGTGACAGGCTTTTGGGCCTTAGTGGCCTTGCTTTGGGCCAACACTGTTTGGTTGGGCCTTTATCCACAAGGAATGGTAACTTTAGGTGTTTTCATTTGGAAACTATATCCTCCCTCTTCTTCCCTCTCTCTGCACAACCATTCTACTAAAGATCTTTCATGCTAAAAGAATACTTTGTCTTTAGGCAGTGGATGGCAGAATCCCTTTAGAATGGACAAGTTTGGGGGCCCCAGGATCCTCCTCAGCCTGCCCACTAATAATTTCACAGGGGAGTTAGAGGCGAAATGGCCTCCTTCTTAACACATAAATTCAAATATCCAATACAATATGTTTCTACCATCCCAAAACTTTTTATCCCACTAGGGGGTTTCCTTCTCAGTCCTTCCCCCTTCAAATTTCCAGCCCATCTGGCTCTAGGCTTTGACATTCCAGGATTTTTCCTCAGACATCTAAAATTGTTCTTTTTCTTACCAGAACAATTTCTTTCCCTGCAATTCAACATCCTCTTAATTCACAACTAGACCCTCAGCAAAACAGAGTGTCCTTCAGATACTAAGGCCTCCCACTAGACGGTAGTGAGGAGATAAAAATGAGAACAAAACCCTCTCACAATTACATTTTTAATAGTGCTTTGGCATTGTCATTTGAGAAATAATAAAGAGAGCATTTATTCCAGAATAAGGATATGACCCAGGTCTACAACAAAGGGATAGTCCCAATGTTTGTTCCACCAGGATCAGGGATAGGGAAATTGTACTTATTTTTCTTAGAGTCTTCTAAATTTTCTTATTAACATAATGTTTATAACATAAAATTCACATATACAGCACTACAATTCTACATCTGCATATAAATAAATACACTGAGATATATATTACATTATGATCACCACCAAATTCTAGTTTCCAGTCTTGCAGGTTATGGTAAATAGGTTAAACCACATTCCAATGTAATTAGAAATCCTAGAATATATGTAAGCATGGAAAAGATATGGTCATAATTATGTATGTTTGCAAATGGTCTTTCTCTCAGGGTACTATTTAATAAGATTAAAAGCTAAGCCCCTACTCCTTGCCCAGCATGCAAGTTTGGAAGGCATGAATGGACAAGGGGAATAATAGATGGGGCTGCCATGGGAACCAGGCCATTAAGCTGATAATCCGATCATGAGTCAAGACACACCCAAGGCCAGCTCTCCCAGCCAACCACTGAGGCCTGGAGTATAAGAAGGGCCTTAGGCCCTCTCCCAGGCAGACCTCTCCAGTCTCACCCACTGCTATGTATTTTAATAAATCCACCTTTTCTGTTCTCTGCTCTGTCTCTGGTGAATTCTTTCACTGCCATCCCCCTTCCTCTGGCCTACACCCTAATTCTTCCCCACCACACTTTCAGGCTGCTATATGGAGAACGGACTACAGGAGGCAGGAAGGGAAGTAGGGAGACCTATTAGACAGCTCAGAGAGACGATGGTGGCTTTGACTGTCTCACTTGGCCCTGTATACGGAGATTGTTTTTCTAACACAGAGATCTTTCATGTTTTATTCCTCTCATGACCCTTTACTCCTTTTAACCCATGTTTCCCTTTGTTCTTTCCACCCCCCTACTCCCGACGTGGCAGCTTTAATTCTATAGTCAGATTTCTAAGGTTTTTATTGGATTGTTTCTGTCTCGCCCTTTGGTTTTTTGTTCTCTATATTCCACATATAAATAAAACCATATAATATTTGTCTTTCATTTGTCTTTCTGCTTCTGACTTATTTCACTTAGCATAATCCCCTCCAAATTCATCCATGTTGTCACAATGACAAGAGTTCATCTTTTTTCTATATATAGCTGAGTAGTATTCCATTGTGTATCTATACCACGCCTTCCTAATCCACTCATATGTCCTTGGACACTTAGGTTGTTTCCATAACTTGGCTATTGTAAATAGGGAAATTTTAAAGGGCCAAGCAGGGAAGTGGTCTGAACTTAGGTCACTTGTTTTGAAACTTTTGGATTGATTCTTACGTCCATTTGTCTTTTTAGCACTGGCAGACAAGAGTCTCCACAGAGAAGGCTGCAATATGGGGTCTTTTGCAACAGTCTCCAGATAGTCTCCTTTCTTTCCTTGCTGCTGATAAGGAGAAAATTGCTGAATCAGGTTTCCTCAGTAACTCACCCAGAAGTCTCCACATGGCAACTAAAGACAATATGTCTCTTAGTATTTCCACGGCATTTTACCATTTCTAATAGCAATGGTTTCTTTGTGCTAAGATTTTAGAAGCTACACAACCAGCAAGTATTACAGAAACTTCATGGTAATGACAAGAGTTTGTATAAATGTTGTTGATTGAATTGGTTCTGAAGCTTATTCATCTTGCCTTTGACTGACTTTATTATAATTACTTGCGATATGTAGTTTGGCTCATGGTACTTCTTAATGTTTTATTTTTTAATGAAAACTGATGTAAAGGTAATATGGAATAAATATCATATTACAGTGACATCTTAAAAGATAAAACTATCCAGAAAAAAATTAAAATTATACAACTTGTCTGAGGAAACGTTTTAAGCAGTCCTGATGAATCTGACAATAGACTTTGGAGAGGTTCATAATTATGTTACTCCAAAATATACCTGTGGTTTAAGGATGAGTTGGGGCTAAACACTGTTGTAAAGAAGAAAACACACACAGAGATCTCTGACTTTGTCCCCTCTACCAGGAAGGACAGGCTGACTCTTAATCAGTGGAGAAAGTTCTAGACTCTCATCAGCCCAAAAATCTACATAGCAAACCTTACCAACTGGTCCCTACCTTCCTTAGTTTTCCCACCTTTAGATTTAACTTCCTACTATTGATCATCCCTAAGACCCTGAACTCTCTTTCCTTTTGTCTTGTCACTTAATAAATATATTGTTCTTTTCTAAGGAAACTACGTAAGTCCCACTTTCTAATCACCCCTTTGACTTCCTCTCACTGAGGATTTCCCCACATGACAAGCAGGCAGCCTGTATTAATAAAGATTTTTTTCCCTTGTTAATGGGAATGATGCCTTTTGTAGATGCCTTTGTCAGTTTAATTTACAGGGTCCCAACTAAAGAACCTAGGGGTGCTAAGGGAAAAAGCTTTTCCCTCCCCCACAACTTCCATGACTATAAAGACGTGCATCGTGATAGGAAGATTCAACAAAAAGGTGTCAGGTCTTGCTAAGCTGGCTTCTCAATAGAGCATTATCTTGACAAAAATAACTCCATAAAATTCAGGTGGAAAAATCAACTAATTTAAATAGCTCGAAAAACTAAAAGAGAAAGAGGAATAAGGGGAGATTCGGTTTGACAGATATTAAACACACCACAGATCCTTAGTCATTAAATGTCTGGGAATGATACATAAACAGAAAGAGAGTAAAATGGAAAAAAAGAACTTTTAAAATAGACACAAATAGATTCAGAAATTTGGTATAGGAGAAAGATGACTTCAATAGAATAAATGCTCGTGGACAGACTGAGGAGCCTAGAAGTCTGGGACTTCCAAATCTGCATACTCTAGGTTCTGCCATCTATGGAATAAAAACAAAGCAAACTCTTAGTGTGAAAGGACTTTAATAGGATTAGTGAGCACAGAGATAGAAGAAAGGATAATAGTTTCCCAAAGAAACACCTAAAGTTGCCCAGCCAAACAAGGATGGCCCAAAGTGGAGCTACTGAAGCCCAAAAACTTGCCACAAGTCTAAGGCACCTTTTGGCAGGAAACCGTAAGAAATGGGCAAAGGGCTAAGCAAGTCTAAGATGAAAGGAACAAAACTGAAGTACAAATCAAGGTACTGGCTGCCGTTGTCAGGCGCTCACGCGTTTCTCGCCCATGTGTCTGTCTCTTCCAAATGTCTCTATATGACTTAACTCCATGTATCTCTTCCATGTCCCCCAAGTTCCTGGTGCAAATGCAAAGCTGAGGAGCAAGCAGGACTTATTCACATCTCTCTACTCCACATGCCTCCTTCACGTCCTCTTCAGCTTCTCTTCCCCACTCAACTCCGCCCTCGTTAGTTGGGAGAGGGAACAAGAACATTTCGCTTTTTATGGCTATCACTCTCTGTAACATACAAATGGATATTTAGATAATGGGACAACTGATTGTCCATTTGATAAAAAGATAAAATGGGATACATGCCTTACATTAACATCAGGATAAGACATCAATTGTAGCAAATATTTAAAAGCAAAAATAAATTAATAAGTAAATAAATATTATAGGAGAAAATAGGAGTGAATACCTTGCTATCTTAGGAACAGGAGAAGCCCTCAGTATGACTGGAAATTCAGAAGTCATAAAATTCAAGAAATTAAACCTGTTAAGCTGTTGTCTGACTTTACTGATATGCTGAAAGGAAGAGAGAGAGAGAGAGAGAATATCAAAGGCCGAAGCAAGGAAAGCTTAGTGCACATCACACGATAGGAGAGGGATAGCAGACCAGAGTCACACTCCTGGCCTGGGGTGGGGAGGAGGTGCTGTTTTTAGGGGGCTGATCACCAGGGTGGGGTGTCAGGGAAGCAAGATATTGGCTGGCCAGGGTTTTGTGATTTTCGAAACAAGGGCCAGGTTAACTCAACAACAGGAAGTTAAGGTAACCAAAAAGGACCAGGGAACCAGGTTAACTTAGTAACAGGAAAGTAAGAAAACAAACAAGGACCAATTTCCAGAAACCCTGTAACAAACTAAATTATATAACTAAAAAACCCCTGCAAATTATATTGACAAAAATGGTTTCTTTAATAGATAATGAGTTTCTACAGAACTTGCTCCCAGGATCTGAGAAGACTAAGAATAGGAACAACCCAATAGAAAAACAGGCAAAGCACAGGAACAGAGACCTTTCAGAAAAAGAATTATTCCTAGGCACTGATGTACAGAGAAGTTCAGGCTATATTGTTGAATGAGGAAAGCAACATGCAAATCAGTTTACAGCACACGCTACATTTTGTGTGATAAAACAGGGAGGATAGGTAAGGTAGCAGAAGGATGGCACTAAGAACATAGGTTGTCTATGGAGCTGCATAGAGGACTCAAAAGGGAAGGGGTTCTGGAGCCCTTGGTGGCTTTTTAGACCTTTAATGGTCTCTTGTTTAGAGAGGCAACCAGGTACGGGGCAGGCAATAGGGCTGGGGGGCGGGGTGGGAGGCTGGCAGGCCTTCGAGCCCCCCCACCCCGTGAATCTTCACTTTCTCGGGCTCTCTGGCGGAGTCTCATGGCCTCTGCTGCACCCCCAACAGAGGGTCCTCTGCTTCTCCTCTGTCTCTGCTGCTTCTGCTGCTTCCTCTGCTTATAAGCCCAGTCTCTGGCCCAGGTGCGCCCCCTCACACAGGCCCACACCCTATTCCAGGTGTCTGCCATCAGGCATGCGCGTAGGCCTGCAGAGGTCCATCACTGAGGGGAGGGCGGAAAAACCTGACAACTTTCCCATTTACCCTACGGTAAGAATATACTGTGTTCTTATCTATATACAGATGTATGAATATTGGAAAGATAAACCAATAAGTTAACAAACCAAAACTGAAAAAATGTGGTGAACATGAATGAGATAGATGAGGACAGATGTGAGAATTTTTGTATATGTGATTTTGACTTTTTTTAATTGAGGTATAATTGACATATAACAACATACTAGGTTCAGGTATACAGCATAAGGATTCAATATTTGTGTATATTGAAAATTGATCACTACAGTAAGTCAAGTTAACATCAGTAGCCATACAGAGTTACAAATATTTTTTCCTGATAATGAGAACTTTTAAGATTCACTCTATTAGTGTGGACAGGCCTGAACCAAGAAAATGAGCCCTGTCTTATAAGGCACTGTTCTACAGTCCTCAGGCCACAATAACGGATGGCCTGACTTAAAATTTTTGTTGTAGTGGACGTATATTGTGATCATAGATAAAAAATTTTTAGTTTCTTTGAAATGAGGAACCAAAAGTTAATATAACATTTCAACAATTTTAGATATTCCATGAATTCCCATTATTAAATTTAGTAAAACCTTAATTTTTCTATAAGAACTGGGAAACTAAATTGGAAAAAGAAATAGATTTAAAATGAAGTTATCAATATTAAACTTTCATCAACTTACTGCCTAGAAGACAGTTGTTTCAGCTTCTCCTAGTGATAGAATCCCCAATTCAACCATCTGGAATTAAACCGATAAAGTAATTTTGCCTGAAATAATCTCTTCCTTTTAATTTAACCCATTATTTAATTTAACTTGCTAGAGACCCCTATCTCATTTGCTTAAAATTTTACCTCAAGTGGGTTTATTTTCAGGCTGCTATTTCTGACTTAGGCTTAATACAACTCTATACTGGGCCTGTTTTTCCTGCTATTAGCCTGAAAATGTTGTGAGACCAAGTCAGCCATTCTTCCTTGTTGGACACCATGAGCCAATTCAGATCCAAATACGTTTAAACAAAGTAAAGTATTAACATCCAATATTATTATTTTAAAGTAGTCAGCCTCAACAAAAGTATTTTGGGTTAATTTCCATTACATTAGATTTAACATGGGCACCATTTATAAACCAATTATAATTCTAATATTATCCAGAGGCAAAAGACACAAAGACAAATAGAGACAGAAAGATTTCTTAATTTTAAAATTTTACTATTCATTGACCCTAACCAGCCCTTTAAAAAACCTTTTCTTAGATTTGAGGTTTTGGATTTAGCATGCAAAAAAAAAAAAAAAAAAAAAAAGAAGAAGAAGAAGAAAAAAAAAAACCCACACATTTCCATTCTATGGTTCTTTTTTCTTTACCAACTCAATTTTTCAATAATAAATTTAGATTGAGAGCTTTCTAAATTTTCACAGGTCCAATTAGCAATTTGGGAGTTTTCCAACCAACCAATAAGCATTCCTTATGGCTTACCAGAACACCAAAGAAGTTTACTTCTGGTGTAAGCCAGACAACAGACAAACACAGAGGCCTCTGTTTTCAAAAATTTTTCTACATGTTAAATGTAAAAACACCCAGGAAAAAACTCAATTTATCATCTCCTTACATAGCTAAGTCTAATGTCTGAGTAGAAGTATTTCCTTTCCTTAACAAATCATGGCAACAGAATCCCCTTACATTTAAAGATGTCTATTTCTTTTTTATTTTCTTATCTGGTCAGAGTCTGGGAAGGTTCCTTACAATACTGCTTTTGCAAAGTCAAAAAAAACCTTGTGTTGTTAGCCAGAAAAATTTCCCCTGTGAATGCTCTTTTCTGATTTAGCCAAAGTGCTAATCACAGGGTTATTACAAAATGAATCTATATAAAACTTCTTATTAGGTTTTAGTCAATAATAACAGCAAATATTTCTGGCAATGCTAGAAAACTTTAGAATCATTTTATAGAGAGCCCGAGAAAAGGTTTGAATAATTTCCCTAAGGGCTGTGATAGTAAGGATCCTTCTCTTTGCAGCCACAATTCAACCAAACCCAGTTTTCAGAATGACAGAAAAACTCATCAACCCTACTATCTTTTTCTTTTGTATGGGCCTATAGTTATATTTATTTCAATTATACAAACTATACCCCAAGAGCCTTGGTAGTATTGATTTTGTAATTCCCATTCTTTTTACACTTCTGCCACCTGTGCCAGAGCATGCCACTCTGAGCCGCGGATAAGAGAAAAGAGCAGCTCCAAAGGTCCCTTTTCTCAGAACTCAACCTGGGGGGACATACACAGCCAGAATTGCTGGAGGCCCTAACCACCACCCCAGAAAAGACAGTGCTCTCAGCTCTAAGTACCTGCCAGCTACCTAACCCATCCAGAATTGTTTTTAATATGCAGGCTCCAGCTGGCAGTTTTCAGCGCTTCGTGGAAAGTAGTGAATGTGGTGGTAGCCAGGGTGCTCACCTGGGAGAGGAGAGGATACAGACTGCAGTCCCAAGGAAGGCACTCAGACAGCTTCGAGGCTGGTGATAGGACTCTCCCCAGATCTTAAACTTCGGACCCAGGTGCACCAGGCAGCCTAGGGGCTGTCGATCATAAGACTACTGATAATATAAAATGACCCTTGGGTAATGTCAGCACTGATGTTATCGTCATCTTGGAAGGAATGGAAATACCTCATTAAACATCAGCATGGCCCTGAGGAATTAGTACAATGGCTTCTAAGGCAGGGGTCAGATACCAGTTCAGACCCGACCATATTAGCAATTTTCAAATTGCAATACAGTATTATCGTGTCGTAAACATCATGCTGTACATTACATCCCCAGCACTTACTTATTTTATAACTGAAAGTTTGGACCTTTTCACCCCTTTCAACTATTTTACCCACCCTCCAGCCCCTTCCTCCTGCAACTACCAATCCATTCTCTGTACCTATGAGTTCAGTTTCTTATTATTATTATTATAATTCCACAAACATGTGAGGCCTGACTTTTCTCTGACTTATTTTGTTTTTTTCTTATTTTATTATTGAGGTAACATTTTACAGTAATGTATCTGATTCAGGGCAATAGGCTCTCACCAGCTCAGGCGTATGTCACCACACCTCACCCACCCAGAGCACCCATCTCCCTTTATCATATACCATTGAGCCTCCTCCCCACTTTGTTTCTACCCTCTCTACCCCTCTACTGGCCTCAATTCTGAGTCATATTTCTAGGCTTTGTTTTGTTTTAGTTTGGTCTGTCTGATTATTTCACTTAGCATAAGCCCTCACAGTCCACTCACATTGTCACAAGTGGATTTTATTCTTTTTTGTATCTGTGTGTGTGTGTGTGTGTGTGTGTGTGTGTGTGTGTACACATACCACAGTTTCTTTATCCATCTTCCAAGGGTAGACACTTAAGTTTTTTCTACATCTTGAAGATTTGTAAATATGCGTCTATGATGATGGGGATAATTACATCTTTTCAGGTTAGTGTTTTCTTTTCCTTTGGATGAATACTATCATTTAGTAGTTTTATCTTTAATTTTTTGAGGAATCTGTTTTCCACAGGGGTTGTACCAATTTAGATTTCCACCAAGAGCACAAAAGGAGGAGGTAGGGGGGAAGCTTTTGTATTCCATTTCTCTTCTCCCATTTCTAACAGATGTTGGTCTGCTCTCCAGCAAGAGGAACCCTGGAGGTAACCATTAAAATGCAAGTAACTATAAAACCATGAATTCCTGCCTTTGTGATTCCAGCTTCTGAGTTGTTAAAGATAATTCCTCTCCTAGCAAGCAACTACTATTATTTGAAGGGTCAGTCTGCTCTGCTATTTTTCAAGTCTCTATAAAACAGGCCTTTCTCCTTTCTGTAAATACAATTTTATTAAAGACAACCACACTCACTCGATTCTATATCCTGATGATTGCTGTCACGCTACAATAATGAACTATGTAACCATATGGCCCACAAAGCCAAAAATATTTACTATCTGGCCTCTTACCAAAAAAAGTTAGCCAAGACTACTTTCCAACTTCACCCTCCTCAGGACATGATCCCATTAGAGTGGAAACCTTTTATGCTGGCTTGGAAGCAAGAATTCCAGTTAGAATCCAATGCCACAGACTAGCTGACTGTGCTCTTAGCCAACTTTCTTAACCTCTTCTAAACACTGACTTATTTTTTTAATCTCTAAAACAATATCTTACGACAAGTCCTTCCAAAGGGATTGCTTCCTTCCGCAGCAGCTGCAATGAAAAACAGAGCCCATATGCCTCACTCCCTTTTAAAGGTCCCCCCCAAAATGGCCGCTCAGCTCCACTGCCTTCTCAGTAACCCCCTGGCTCTGGATATCAGGGGCAGAGTTCAGATAATGGTGCTGCAATGGTATAGTCTCCTCCAGCTTGGGTGGTGTCAGAGGTAAGGGCGCAGTTCAGCTCTTCCTCACCCTGATGAAGGGTGGGGGGAGGTGCAAAGCTCAGCTGCCCCAGTAGTGCTGCTCAACCAGTCCAGGAGGTAGTTGAACTAGTCTCCGGACACCTGATGATTTACCCAGAGCAGTTGTTCTAATCAATCTGGGAACTTCACTCAGTGAAGCAGTCAGCAAAGAGAGGTTTTAGGGCAAGGTGTTATTTGACTCTTTTAATTCATGGTACACATCTGTCTATAAATAAGACTAGCCTAGGATAATTGCCAAAAGAATACTTGGGCATTTGTTCTGGTTGGGACAGCTAGGAAAGAGAACTGAGACCCCTCGTGGGGTCTGTTCTCATGCTGTGACACGTGGCCCAGCCTTCCTGAACTGGATCACTGGCTTCCTTGTTCCCTCATGCGTTTCTTCCCAGCATCCTGTCCCTCCCTGCCCCTTCATATAGTCACTCTATCCTGCCACTTCTGCTTCACAACTCTTTAACAAATTATTTTTCCATATCTGTTTACCTGCGCTGGACAATTAGTGTTATGTCATACGCATCTTAGTATCACCACGATATCTGCTGCATAATAAATGCCAAGGAGATGCTGTGATAGAAAGGAAGATGGAAGGGAGGGAAGGAAAACCAGAAAGACATAGAACTTCTTACTACCTTAGGGACTTTCTCATGGCTGAGCTTTTCTTTCACTGAGGCTTCCCTTGGTTGGGTTTCATGGCTGTATGGGAAGGGCTGAGATGAAAGATGAGTGACCCATCCTTATTTTCCATTGGATACATTTGAGGAAATGATGTGATGCTTTATTTAAGGCTGTGGTTCACAATGCATAAGAAATTACATTCTTTGCCACCATTTAAGCTTATGATGAAAATTTTCAGAATATTGGGCAGAAAATACACAGGTAAAGGTAGACATAGGTTTTCAAATGACTTTAGGGAATCAAGTGAAGATGTTTGAAGGTTGATGCTGAAGGATGATGGACACAACATTAATCCTCAGGATTGGGTCAGGGAGTGGGAAGGTATGAACAGAAAACAAGTTAGAAGAGATGGGCAGGAAGCATTCTTCACAGGCTGGGGTGGCCGCCATGATGGAGAAAGAAGAGCCGGACACAGAAAAGCCGAACAGCATGTACCAAGACTCACAAGGAAGAGGGAGCCTAAGGTACTTGCATATGACTGCCAGGCAGTTTAAACACAGACAGCTGGTGAAAAAGAAGACCAGGAAGTATGTTGAAAGTCACATAAGGAAACAACAGCCTACCCGGGCCGTAATGTCTGAGCCATTTCTTCCACTGCAATTCTGGACTCGGGGTGATGGCTGGAATGGACTCAAGTCCAGAGAACTTGGGATTGATCCCAGCTCCACTGCTGGGATTTATTTGTGAGAAGTCAGACACATTCTCTTTCTAGGTCTTTTCTTTAATATCTGTAAAAAGAAGAAAATTGAGAGTCCTTACATAATGGAACTGTTCTAAAAATTAAATGAAGTAACCCAGGTAAGCATACGGAACAGTGCCTAGTATGTACGATTGGTTATTTTGATTGTTATTACTAATACTTGAATCTGATCCTATGATACCCTTGTTTAAAAATCCTTCAATAGTTTCTTTTTATTTTAAGCATAATAACCCAAACTCTGATATTATCTGGAGTCTCCCCCTCTTCATGTTTTAGTGACATCATCCACCCATTCCACTTTAAGAATTAAAATTGTAACGGTGTGTCTCCATAAAAAAGGGGAGGTTCCATGTTTCTTCCCCACCTGGAGAGGGATGGAACTGAGCTGGGAAGGAGCAGAAGAGAACCGAGAGAAAAGACTCGGAGCAGACACACGGAACACAGAGACATGAAGGACCTGCTTCCCTCTTGGCTTTGGACTTGCACCAGTGACTTAGGGGACGCGGAAGGAGACACATGGAGTTGAGACCTATAAAGACACTTGAAAGAGAAATGGGTGAGAGATACCTGGGAAGGCTGACAATGGCAGACTTTAAGTTGATTTGCTCATTTCATGCCAGATTTCCTGGCCCTTTTTCCCCCTTTCCTGTGATTCCCCACCAGAATTGACCTTAGACTTGTGGCAAGCTTTTATTTTTTTTATTTTTCTTAAATAAATAATTTTATTGTTATTTATGCCTTTTGCATTTTGTATTCCCTTGGGTAACCCACCACCAATTTACCCGTGATCCATCTCCGTGGTCCCTTGTGTTCTTTTTTTTATTATTATTATTTATTTATTTATTTATTTATTTTTATTTATACATACAAGCTGGGGTACAGGCCAGAGGCGTGGGGTGGCAAGAGGATTCACCAGAGACAGAGCAGGGAGCAGAACAGGCAGATCAGAAATACACTGCTGAGGGGAGCAGCGGGCGAGGCAGGAGAGGTCTGCCGCGCCATGTGGGACTCTCCCTGGCCGGGCATCGAACTCGCGTCACCGCTGCCGACAGCTCCACAGTGCAGCGCTTAACCGCTGCGCCACCAGGGAGGCCCCCCTTGTGTTCTTATCTATACCATTTTGTGCCCTTATCCTCCCCGCCCCCACCCGCTGAGTGTCTCTCTCCTATTTGGTTTCCTTACAGTCCTGTTATAAGTGAAACCATTCAATATTTTTCTCTTTCTTTCTGGCTTATTTCACTGAGTATGATCCCCTCTAATTCCACCCATGTCGCTGCAAATTGCGTGTGTTTATCTTTTTTGAATTCTGAATAGCATTCCATTGTGTATATGTACCACATCTTCTTGATCCAGTCATCTATTTTTGGACATCTGGGTTGCTTCCATACCTTTGCTATTGTGAACAGTGCTGTGGCAAGCTTTTAGGCCTCAGGAGCCTCTTCTTGGGCCACCCTGTTTGTCTGGGCATTTACCCACAAGGGGATGGGTAACTTTGGGTTTCACTGGGAAACTGTTATCCTTTCTTCTCTTCTCTCTCTAAATATATACTATACTATTAAAGTTCTTTTCTATTAAATTTCTTTCATGCTAAGAGTTTGCTTTGTCTTTAAGTGGCAGATGGCAGAACCCATTTCAGCATGCAGGTTTGGGGGATCTCAGGGTGCCACTCAATCTGCCACTAACAAAATAAGTAATAAAATAATATCACTCTGAGCAAGTTAAAAGACCTGTGACCTCCTTGATGTCCAGAGAAATCAGGAAATCTATCCCTGCCCCCAGCTCTGTCATCTCATTACTGCTACCTGCCGCAGCTCTGTCCTCCACCTCACCGGTACTAGTCCCATCCTGATGCCCCTATACCGAAGTCAGTGGCTGAGGGTTATGAACTCACTCTAAAACAATTCAGAAAAGAGGCAAGTTCTGGAATCACACGCCTGTATTGAGGGAACTCAGTACCACGAGCTAGAAAGAGGGAAGTTAACAAGTGATTTTGAAATATGTGGTTGGAATTGCCATCATTAAAGTATTTTTAGTTCCTTTTTACTGCTTTTTTTCTATTTTATACTTCGTGAGGGAGCAGTTTGGGGGCCAAAGTGGGAGGACTAAGAGGGACAGCTACTATCATGGGTCTGAGCTGACGACTCCACCCTAAGTCCTCTCTGTTGGTAGGTGGAGGCTCATTGCTTCGTCTCATGGCTCACTAGAGATCTGAGACCGGGGATTCTGATCGCAATTCTGGTATGTTCAGGCAGGTGTGCGAGCACATGCTTGCATGGGTGTGGATAGATGTGGGTGTGCATAGGGAGGGGTCACAAGAGAAAGTGGTAGAACTCACTACCCAATAAACTTCACATCTCACCTATCACCACCAAACTCTAACAATAAAAATTGGGAGTAAATGACACATTTCAAATATATCTTAGGACTAGCATCTAAAGAAGTTCTAAGAAATGAGATATCTAGAAAAACTCTCATATCTCTAGTTTTGGTGAGGAAAACAAGTATGCCTTTCACTGGGACAGGATTTATGGGATCAGTTCTTTGGCTTTTGTATTTGAGGTCACCATGAGGTAGTCATTGAAGATAATCAGTTGGTCCTTAGATACTTGGGATGAAAAACAGGAATGAGGTCAAAAATTGGAGCTTTAGATAAAATTGACATAGCCACTGGTGATTGGTGAGCATTCCCAGATAGAGTGCACAATGTTTAGAAAAGAACAAAGACAGACCCCCTTGCATCATTTAAAGATTAAAAAAAAAAAAAAAAGAACTGACTGAAGGCTAGGATGAAAACCAGAAAGAATAACATCTGAGTAAATAATGGAAGAATGGTTTTTAAAAGGAGGACATGGTTAACTGAGTCAAATGTAAAAAAGTTCTCCAAATAGTACTTTTTCATTCATCCACTGATTTACTCATTCAACAAACATTGGATGTCAAATATATATCAGAGATTGTTCTAGATACTTGGGACAGAGGTAAATATATAAACAGCTTGCTCTCAGGAAACGGGTTTTTGAGGAAGACAAAAAAAGAAAATGAATAAGCGAAAAGTATAATGAATCAATGAGGGTGTTGGGAGATGACATATATGCCTGCACGTGGGGACAGCACTCTCAGTGGCACAACTGAGACAGCACAGGCCTATGCAATGCTGCATTCAAGGGACTTGTTTATCAGCAAGTACGTGCTCTAGATGATAACTACAAATCAACATGGGATAAAGAGAGGTGTTATTTTGAAGGACAGAAACAACTTGGGTTTATTCAGGATAGAGAGGGATCGAGGATCAGTAAGAGAAAGGATTCAATGATCTTCAAGTTCCCTGGGTCGGTGAGAAGGAGATAACGTACTGGGGTTGGGGATATTGGTATTCAGAGTAGAGATGGACAAACAAGCCCTGTAGATAAGGAAAAGTCTGTCTTATGTGGAGGTAGCTATCAAGAATAGGGTGAGTGGATGGATGGATGGATGGATGAGAGAATGCTCAAAATACAGGAAACTTTGGAATCAAAATGATACATTTTTAAAGGCTAGAAATGATGGATTATCAAATAGAATTATTAATCTCACCTTTCTCTCAACTTATAAAAAAATAGTGAGTAAAAGAATTCACTTGAATGAGTAACCTCAAAGACCTTTCAAAGAATCTGGTAAACTTGGTTGGAAATACTTTCGTCAGCAAGCTGATACATGGGAACCAGGTTTGTGGGGTTCTGCTGGGAAGTACTTGATTTTCTGATCCCCAGTCCTCCAGAGGAGGAGGGCTCATCTCAGCAAACACGAGGCACAAAGGTCACAGGGCTCGAGGAAGCAATACATCCATTTCCTCCCCACAGGCTTCCTCTGTATCACTAACACTCACTCAGCCTTTGGCCCCGCTGCTTCATCAAAACGGATCCCTTGAAGGTCACCTATGACATAGTTTTTCTAGTTCAAATGGCCTTTATCTTCCACCCATTCTAATCATCCCCCGTAGTCTATTATTTATTACAGTCATCTGAGTGACAAGTGACACCATTGACCTGTTTTTGAAATTCTCTGGCTTCCATAACATTGCACTACTGTGATTTCCTCCCCCTTGTGAGTAAAGGGTAATTCCTCGAGCATGGAAAAATAAAGTTGACAGTGTATCTCAGAGAAGGATAGGTTTGTGCTCATATTACAAAGTTCTTAAGCTGGCCATAGACCTGGTGAAATCTAGTCTCATCTCTCTAATCACCACTCACCCTACCCCAGCCACACTGTTCTTCTCTCTGGAAACACACAATACACACTTTGCCTTAGTCACTGACTCTGCCTGGTGTGCTCTTCCCTCTTATATCCTCATGGATCACTCCTTAGCCTCTGTAGTGTATCTTTACTGCATTATTTGAGAATATTCAAGTCTGCTCTGCAGGTGGAGGAAAATGAGACTGACGTTACTCCTAAGATGTATCAAATATAGTTAGGTATTCAATGAGACACCTTAAAGATGGACATAATAAATGAGGTGTGTGATTTTAAAAGAATGGAATAATTGAGAGTATTATCTCTATTGAGAACAATGATGAAAAGACAAGCAGTTAGTACCTATCATCCCACCTCCAGATTCACAGCTATGTCATGCCAAATTAGGTCCCCTTTGGTGATGTGTATCATAGTCCTCACTCTGGCTCCACAAGTGTTCTGCCGAAGAGAGCCAGAAAGAGCACACTGCTGCTGAACAGGCTGGCATGTGAGTTATAGCTATTGGCTAAGAGCACCCGGCCCTAAATCTCTCTGATAGAGCAAGAACACGTGGGCTCCAGCCACCTTCTATCTACTGAGTCCCTAGATAAAGTTCAAGTCTGGTCCTTAGAACTGCACCATCAATAAGAAGACTGGTGTGTGTGTGTGTGTGTGTGTGTGTGTGTGTGTGTGAGAGAGAGAGAGAGAGAGAGAGAGAGAGAGAGAGAGAGAGAGAGAGAGAGAGAGAGAGAGCGAGAGAGAGCGGGAGAGAGCACGCCTGAGCAAACACCAGGATTCTTGTAGTATAGACGTTATCTGAAGTATGTTATCTCTTCTTTCCTCTTGCCGCTCATCATGTGCTTTAGTTTGATTCAGTGATCTATATGATTTGAGCATTTAATTCAGTCTGTGAACATTTCTGTTCATCACAGAGCAGCTTGCCTGGCAGCTAGAGGTTCCCATTACATCAAGGAAATTTCCCACAACAACATCTCTCAAGTCTTTGTTTAAACGTCACCTTCTCAACTACCCCGACCACCGTATTTAAAATTGCAGTCCTCCAGAGTCAACCCCCTTACTCTAATCCATTGTTTATTTTTCTTTAGCAGATAGCATTTTCCAACGTGTATAATTTACTTATTTATTAGCTTTGTTATTTATTGGCCATCTCTTCCACTGGAATATAGATCTGTTTGCTTTTTGCTGTTTATCAATGAGCGCCCACATTCCTAAATGGTAACTGGAACACAGAATTCACTCAAAATATTTGCTGTGGAGCTGAGTTGTCACAAGCCAGGCACGGGTACAGGAAATGACCTACGTGCTGGGTGTACAAGAAAATCAAACATCTCCAGGTCTGAGGAACAACTATGATCAAAACTGATAATGTAGCTCCTGGAAATGGTTGATCAACCAGAGGTAAATTCAGTAAGGAAGACAGGAATGAAAGCAAGTTCTAATACCCATCTTTACATATGGGAAATAGTAAAAGGAGCATTAACTCTTGTCTCCTGTTCCCAGTGAATTATTAGAAGAAATAGTAGGTATTTAATTGGTAATATCAGATTAATTTGTGGGGAAATAACCTTCCTAAATTTAGGTGCAAATTCACTGCTTGCAGAAGCTCAGCTGATAATTAAGCAAAGCAAGAAGGGAGTAAAAGAATGGGACATGAAGTGGATTTTGGTGAACTGAAGACCCTGTACCCATTGAGGACAGCAACCCCTCCTTGATTTCTGCCAAGAGCTGAAATACAGGAATATTTGCCCAGTGTTGCCACCATCAAGAATGTTCAAAAACCAAAAAAAGAGTTTTTCCCCCAAATCTCTCAATCTTTTAAATTTTGAACTGGACAAAATTCATCATTTTCACTTACTGGTTTATTTCATCTGGATGCTATTCAAAGCCCTCTGTCATCTGTTGTGAGCCTCCTTTTCCAACCCATATTACCTCTTTTTCTCAGCATGAATATTCCAATCTGTTTAGTCACCTCTATCAGATTCTCTCAACAGTCTTGATTCTCCAAAGATCACCCCTTTGGAAGAGAGATCACTTCCTCCCCATCTCTATAATCTTTTATTATTCACAGTTACACAGGTCAAAACCCATCACATTTTACCAATTTCTCAGATCACTGTAATCTATAGTGCTGTGTCTTGTATTTTTTTTGTGTGTGTGTGTTTTTTTTTTTTTGTAGCTTTTAGGATAGACCAGCTACTGCCTATGACATTAAAAACATTTGTTTCTAATTGTTCCTCCAACTAGATTGTAATATCCTCAAGAGTGAGTATGAGGTACTAGAGCATAGGTAATTTTTGGTGTTGGAAAGACTGGGTTTTAATCTGGCCTTTCCCACCTACTATTAATATGACACTGAGCTACTGACTGAGCTTCCTTCAACCTCAGTTTCTTCATCTATAAATGCAAATATGTCCTCATAAAGATGTTGCAATACTTCCATGAGATGAGCAGAAAATGGATATTTTCAATGGATAGAAAAAGTGGCACATAATATTGATTCAACCATCATTAATCATTATTTTTTCTAGAAAAACTCTTTTACTGTTTTGTATGTACCTAAGATAAGTTTCTGTTCAAGATCATTTATTTACAATAAATATTTGCTGATTTGTTTCATGTAGGGAATATTTTCCAGCTCTAATAATTTCAGTTTATACCTGGATTCAGTACTTGGTAATCTCTAACAGAGATTTGAAGAATTCATATCTAATGATTCAATATGAGTTTTGGCCATGGACAGGATAGTATAATAAACAAAATTTTCAGCATTTCCTTCGTTCTGTTATTAAAGCTCATGGGATGCAAAACCATTGAGAACCCCACTAGTTGTCAAATGGGGAGGTAGGGATAATTTTTCTTGGCAAAATATGGCAATGTATAGAGACAGTTTTGGAAGTTGCAACTGTGGGATGTTACTGGCATCTATTTGGAACATTCCAGGGACACTGCTAAATATTCTACAATGGAAAGGAAAAGACAACCTTCATCCAAAAAAGAATTGTCTGGCCCAAATTGTCATTAGTGCCAAGGTTAAAAAACTTCAATCCAAAGACTTTCAATCCCCCTTCTTAAGCTCTCTCCCTTTCCAGAATTCTGTGTCATGCCAAATTCATTAGCTAGGGGGAAGAACAAATAAGTCCAAGGGAGCAACACTAAGCCAAGTCAGTCTGAGTAGTTGGTAAAAATAAAAGAAGAGTCTGGAGGAATTATTCTCAGGTCAAGCACTTCTAGGAGCATAGAATTGGTACATTTTCATTTCTATTACATCAAGGCATTGCCACCAAAGTGTGTCTAAGTATATTTTATTCTCTTCTTGAATAATCTCTCTTATTTCCCTACACAATTAAACTTGGAAGTCAATGTGAGGGCCTCTTTGAAGGATGCTAAATAAAGTAAGCCATGAATGCAAACTGATAATTATGCTAATGAAGACTGACTTAAAAGGACTCCAACACTCTAAGTGTAAATTCATTCTCGTAGTTTCCCAAAGAGACAACTACTTTTATAAGAAGGTCAAATGTCTTATACTCAGACGGAGGCTGTGAATTCTTGTGGTTATAATACTGGTTTCCTCTTTCGGAAATTTTCTACATCAGTGGCTTGGTTATTTTCTTTTCTATAGTTAAATATAATCTAGCTGAATGTTTATGAAATTATTTTCTTTGTTCTTTTACTTTCTTTTTTCATTGCTTCTCCTCCCACCTTCCTTCCTTTCCTCTTTCTTTCTTTCTTTCTTTCCTTCCTTCCTTTATTACTTCCTTCCATAACTAATTCCTTCTATTCTTTCTAATTCTACAAAGAAGAAAAATCCTGAGTTAAGGAGCCTTTCTAGCCCTTTGTTTCAATCAGCTCTAGAAAAATACAGCTGTCATCTATTTTTAAAAAAATAACATCATGCTGCCATCTTGTGGCAACTGTAGATATTCAACTAGTCAAATAAATTTAGAGGTCAGAATTCTTGAAATACCTGGAAAGATACAACCCTACAGCTGAGGCCCTGGTTAACTAACTCTCATGTTATCTCATTCTATGCTTTCATAACTAGAGTCAAAACATTCCTCTTCCCTCCCAAAGCTGTGATTTCTCTCAGAAAGTAGGCAAATTAATGTTCCCAAATTGAGCTGGAAACACTCTAAGTATGGGAAAAGTCTTCTTCATAGGGCCATGGAATGCTTTAGGTTTCTCAGGTCTTGAGTATTCAGAATTCTTCTCTCTGAGATCATCCCTGTATGTTCAAAACCTGCTGTATTGGGGAATTGCCCCATGAAATTATGATGTTTACATTAATCTAAATGAGTAACTAATGGTTCAAATACTTTGGGAAAGACCGAACACAAGGAAGTTAAAGTGATATAGTTATAGGTCAAAGGAATATTTGTTCAATGAAACAATACAATATCTATTGCCTTATTGTAGCAGGGGAGTTACACAAATTACAAATCTAATATTTAGTGAAAGCTCTAAATGGTCCTGTTACCTCAATTGATGCTAGAACCTCAAACTCAGCAGATCCAAAATGAAAGTCATTCATCTATTTTCCCATCCCATGTTCTCACACACACACACACACACACACACACACACACACACACACACCATATCAGAAATGTCACTGCTACTATCCAGCTCCTCAGAAAAAAACTCTAGGAAACCTTGAAAGATCCCCAACTCTCATCCCACAATCCAGCTCCAAATTTCTTTGAGTTTACCTCAGTACTCAAAAATATTTTTTTGAGTACCCCCTACACACACACACACTATGGTTCCCACACTGTAGCCAGGGTATCTATTTAAAATACAGATTTCAAACTATACTATAAGACCATGATAATTAAAATAATATGGTGTTGGAGTAAAAATAGACATACAGACCAGTGGAATAGAATAGAAAGCCCAAAAATATATCCACATTTATATGGACAGTTAGTCCTGGCAAAGGAGCTGAGAGTTTACAATGGGAAAAGGAAAATCTCTTCAGTAAATGGTGATGGGAAAGCTAGACAGCCACATGCCAAAAAAATGAAACCAAACCACTCTCTCACACTATACACAAAAGTAACTCCAAATGGATTTAAAAGTTAGATATAAGACTAGAAACCATAAAATAAATAGACAAAACCAGGCAAAACTCTCCACAACATTGACTTCAGTGATATCTTTGGGGACTCAACTCCAATACCAAGGAAAATAAAGGCAAAAATAAGAAAATGAGACAGCTAAAACTGAAAAGCTTCTGCTCGGTGAAAGAAACTATCATTAAAATGACAAGACATCCAACTGAATGAGAGAAAATATTTGCAAATCATATCTGACCGAGGCTAATAGAACCCATTCAAAAAGTGGGCAGAAGAGATAAATACTTCTCCAAAGAAAACATATGGATGACCAATGGACACATGGGAAAAAAATGTTCAACATCAACTTATCGTTAGGAAAATGCAAATCAAAAACACAATGAGATATCAATTCACACCTGTGAGAATGACCTATATCAAAAGGACCAGAAACAACAAGTGTTAATGAAGGTGTGAAGAAAATGAAAACTCATGCTTTGTTGGTGGGAATGTAGACTACTCCAGCCTTATGAAAAGCAGTGTGGCAGTTCCTCAGAATATTAAAAATAGAAATACTATATGATCCAACAATTACATTCTTTGATACTTATCCAAAAAAATGCAAAAATGCTAATTCAAAGAGATGATGCACTTCTAGGTCTCTTGCTGCACTATTCACTAGCAAGTTATAGGAATCCATCAACAGAGCATCAGATTAAGAAGATGCGGTACATTACATGAAGAATATTACTCAGCTATATAAAATGGTGAACCCTTACCATTTATAACATGAGTAGAACTGGAGGGGGTTATACCAAGAGGCAAGTCAAAAGGACAGAGATAAATACCAGATGATTTCACTCATGTGGAATACAGAGAAACAAAATAAAGGAACTGACAAAACTGAATCAAAACAAGCCCTAGATATATGGCCACAGAACTGAGGTTATTAGAAAGGAATAGTGGGGGTAAACAAAAGTGGTAGGAGACCATTGGTCTCTGGTGAAGGGGTAAGGGTGCTTTGAAGGTGGCTGTGCTGCAGTGATAAACATCTGAGGATGCAGAAACCTATTCCCCTAAACTATATATAGCGTGGTAAACAAATGTTACCTCAGTGAAAAAAAAAATTAAAATTAAGAATAAATAAAATACAGAGATACCTGATCATACCACTATCCTTAAAGTCCTTAACTGACTTCCCATGTCCTTGGATTAAAGTGTGAAATCCCTAACTTGGGTCTGATTCACTGTCCACTTCTCAAGCCCCTTATGCCCCACCTGTATTTTTTGCCTTTGGGTTCTTTCTAAAGATTTATTTATTTACGCATACAAGATGAAGTGTAGGCCAGAGGTGTGGGGGTGAGAGGATTCACCAGAGACAAAGTAGGGGCAGAACAGGCAGATCCAACTGAAATACACTGCTGAGGGGGCAGTGGGCGAGATAGGAGAGGTCTGCTGCGCCATGTGGGAAGCTCCCTGGCTGGGTATCGAACTCGTACTTCAGTGACTATGGCTCTGGATAGCTTCATAGTGCTGAGACTTCACCTGTTGCGCCACCAGGGAGGCCTGCCTTTGGGTTCTTTAAAACGCTGTACCTTCTCTCATTAGGTTGGTTGTCCTCGCTACATGCTCCTTTAGTAGCAATCCTCATGCTAATAACTTTTTTCAATGTTTTAACTTTTTAATCCTCTTGTGAAAAATCTGCACAATCCCCACAGATAAAGTCATGCAAAATCTTCCTTCTGCAGCACTGACACTGGCCTTTGCTGTGCCCCCACTGTCTTTATTCTGCTCTTGTGTCCCTTTCATTGTTACTTGAGGTCTTTTTCTTCTCTTACAGGCCATGTCCTGCAAGTCTGTTTGTGTTCATTTTTGTTGCATCATCCAAGGAATTGTAAATCATGCCGAAGTCAGCTGTCTTGCCACCTCCAGAACGGGTTCTGAACCCAAACAGAAAAATGACACCAGGGGTGGCGGTGTACAATTGAGCGCACTTTTCCCTAATTTCCGTCTTAGCTAATGTTGCCTTCCCAGGGTGAGGGACATCAGTGACCATTTGTTTCCACTGAAGTGGCGATGGGTCACGGACTTCCTGGTCTAGACAGTTACTGTTTGTTTATGATGGAGATTCAGGCAGCCTGAGAGAAAAAGTCCAGTAATTTGTTTGTTTGTTTCTGTTTTTCCAGTTACAAGAGGGTAAGGGCTCCGGACATTTTGCATATTGGTAGCTCAGATTGTTTATTTAACCTCCCTCGGAAGTGATTTTGCGCAACAGTGGATTTAGATAGAATTTTAGACTGAGGAAGCTTATGGCCTCTAGCAGTTTCCAGATAAGAAACGGGTCCGGGAGCCTGGACTATGTGCTCAATGCCCTTGCTTGGCTAATGGCAGCCCTGGAATTAGAATCTAGTCATCCAGACAACCTGCCGGTCCTCCCTGGGAGGAGCGTGGAGAGACACGGTCTGCTTTCCTCTGGAGTAAATACTGTGTCTGGTGGGGGAGGGGGGGAGATGCAAGCCTGGTTCATGAAGCTTCCATGAGCATAAAGCATCTACTTCCTTCTTTTGTTTTGGGAGATTATCCTGCATCCTGTGGTTCTCTTTGTTTGGAAGCCTGGAATTGCTCAGTACTAGGACTTTGTGGCAGGCACTCCAGAGTGATTTTGATGTGCTGCAGAGAAAAGTGGAGAAAACCCAATGTGTGCTTCCAGCATTTACAGTCCCCTATACATTTATCTGCTACTCTCCCAATCCAAAGATGAGGAAATTTGGGTCTGAAGAAGTTAGGTGACTTGCTCAGGAACCCTGCAGGGAAGGGAGGGGTGATGATGAGGTCCTCACAGTGGCCCATCTTAAGAGGGGGAGATGCATTAGCCCTCAGAGCTGGAACAAGAGGCTCTTTAGAGGCGCTGGGGGACACAGGAGGCCACCCTGCAGTGGAGGCTAAACCAGCTTTGGAATAAGCTGGAGGCAGGCGCTTCCATTCGCCATCCGTGATATTGTGATAGACAATAAGAAATGGGCATTTGACATTCACCCAGATTCCTGACACAGGGCTCCTAAACCCTTGTAAATTCCTAAGTGACAAAAGTAGGAGGAATGTCTTTGGTTCTATGGAGGGAATTCAGAGTGGGCTCCTGGATGGTGAATGGTCGCTAGAAAGACTGAGACATGACTAAAGGCTTGGAATTTTCAACCTCGTCCTCCGTGGGAAGAAGCACTGGAAATGGAATGATCTATCGTGCCTACATGGCGAAGAAGCCATAAAAATCCCACAAGTGTGGAGTCTGAGGGCTCTGGGTGGATGATGGTGGACCCCAATTCCACAGGGACAGAAATTGCTGCATTCAGGACCTTCCAGCTGCCATCCTGTGTGTCTCTTCATCTGACTGTTCATTGGATCACCTTTGTCCTATCCTGTCACAAACTGGTAAATGTAAGCAAGTATGTCCTTGAATTCTGTGAGTTGTTCTAACAAATAATGAATCCAAGATGGCGGAAGTCATGGGAACCTCCGTGTGTACCCACCATTGGACGGAAGAGGTGGGTAACCCGAGGATCAGCAGCTTACATCTGCAGGTGGCATCTGAAGTGGAGGAGAGACTGAGCCCTGTACCTGTGGACTCCCACGTCAGGTAGATAGTGTGAGAAACAAGTTAAATTGTAAGACACCCAGCTGGGGTCACAGAGAATCACTAGGTGTGGAAACGCCCACTCATTTGGTGACCAGAAGTGTCAGAATTGCTGTGAGTATGGTCACAGGGTGAGAAAAAAAGGAGCGAAAACAGGAGGGACGATGGGGCAGTTTCTAATACACCATCAAGGGCAGAAGCCAAACTCATATGTCGGAAGATGGTGACATAAGCTCAAGGAGGCTCTAGCATCTCTGTATTATACCAATTTTAGTAGAATGTATCTGTGATGTATTTGTCATTTGTTTGATATAATTGTGATATAGAGTATCTTTTAAAATCAAAATTTTAAATTTGTCAGAGATGACCAGCACTGGGAGAGGGGCAGGGAGGCTGGCCTCAGGGGAACCTTGAGGGTCGGGAAGCCATGCTGAGTCACCAGGGCCACAGTAAAGGAAAAGCAAAGGACCGGAGATATGTGCTTGACAACAGACCCTGGGCTGAGTAAGAAGCAGAGAAACTGCATAAAGTTCCCTGACAGGTGCAGGGCTGGAGAGGGGGAAACTGTGGTTCACAACTGGGTGGTAACAATGAATAAACTTCTCAGAACCTGTTTCCCACAAAGGGAGAGCGGGTGGGTGTCAGGTCTGCTGTATGACCGGTATACTGATTGTAGAGGGTCGGGGCATTTGAAAACATGAGCTGGTGCAAGACCACAGGGACAATGGCATCTGATACAGTTGCAGCAACCTGTTCTAGTCCTTTATCTACAAAACTGATAAGAGTGGGCACGGGACTAGGAAACTCAGACCAAGGTGAGCCATAGTCAACAAAGCCACAGACTGCATTTCAGGTCAATCTCAGACCCTTTGTGTATTGCACAACACACCCTTCATTAGGGGAAATTACATTTGAGGACTCCAGTCCCAACATTTCTGCAACACCAACCTTCAAGAAGGACTAGAAGTTTGTCCCACAACTTTCTGCTTCCTCTCCTTAGATTAACTCCCTTGCATCTAACTTTCATGCCCACATTTTCTCTTCCTTTTTCTTATCTGGAAAAATCCAGTCCTCATTAAATCCAACCCTTTTCATTCTGTGCCTGCAACTCCACAACAAGCTACACCAGTTGGAAAAACCACCAACCATGGCAACTGGTCTCATTAGAAATTCACAGTAGCAAATATCTAGGGTTTGAGTAGGTCCATAGTAGCCCAAGCAGTTCTACCATATTTCCCCAGGTAGCTCACTGTGCTGCCCTTTTCAATGCTGTCATACACCTCCCCTCACTCTTCAATCTTTAATCTTCTATCACATTCTCCCCTGAACTCTCAGATGAACTCTCTGCTCCCCATTGCACAATGGAAGTTAAAGCAACCAGAAGAGCAAATTCCACAGAGTTCTACCTCTGCATCCACCCACTTACCTGCATCTGTGCCCAAATAATTTTCTTTCCCATCTCTAACTACAGGCAAACAGTCCATGATCTCATCAACTTGTACACCACGTTCCATCCCCCTTACCTACAGGACACCATCATCTCCTCTAGCTCATGCATCGTTAGTTTCCTTTCTCCACTGCAGCAGTCCTGTCTGCACACAAACATGTATATTTCGGGGACACACACACACACCCCTCTTTTGAAATAGACCCTCTCCACTAGCTGTTTATTTCTTTTCTTCTTTTGCAGCAAAATGCCTTAATGAAGTTTTTAAATTTGAAATCTCCACTTCCTCCCATGTTCTCTTAAACCCATTCCAAACAAGCTTTTGCCTGATTGTTCCACTGAAACAGTTCTTGTCAAGGTCAGCAACTTCTGCATGGGGTTAAACTCTCTGCTCAGCTCACAGACTTCTTGTCTGACCTACCAGCACCATCTGTTGGTCATTTCTACCTTCTTGAAACCTTTCACTTGGCTTGTAGGGTGTGACTTCCTCTTGACTGTCCTCTGAATTCATTTTTCTCTTTCCTAGTTCCACTGAACTTCATCCTCAGATACCCAGCCTTTGGATGCTGGAGTGCCCCTGGCTTATTTTATTCCGATTTTACATTTACTTCCTATATGACCTTGGCTTTCAATGTCATTATAGGGCAGCAAGTCCCACAAGACACCCCCCCACACACACCAAGTCCCAGGCTCTTAGACCTGTCTCCGACAGTCCACAGCTCACAGCAGTTCTGTATGTGGCCACTGTGAGGCAAGCCCAGCTCTTCTTCTTCACAGACGTGTGCAGAAAAGTGTTGACATATCAAGCCTGACTTCTATTCTTAGAAAGGCCTCCTTTTAAGGTGGGTGCCTGAGAACTTGGATTTCAAGAGGACTGTGCCCACTTCCCAAACTGGTAAGTGTGGTCTACTGTGCCTAACCCAGGCCAACATGACTTTTGCCGAACATCTGCTTTCCTTCTGGAAGTCTACATATTTGATAGACGCTGGGCAGAAGCTGCCCCATGTCCAGCCTCCAAAACTCCTGGCACTGATTCCCTGGTATGACTTTGCACATGCAGGGTCACAGCCCACTAGGGGAGCTTGAGCACATTGGTGTGTACTTGGAAGGTGTCTGGGTTCCCCAGGCATCACCCCAAGTCCTTAGATCATTTTGCTTTGTATCTTTTCACCTCAATAAGTCAGAGTCGTGGTCTGATTACAAGCTGAGTCCTATGAGTCCCACTAGCGAATCATCAAATCCAGGGGAGGTCTCAGGGCTGCCTGACACACACCTGTCTCCGAGGAAGTGGCTGCATCTTTCTGGGCTTTGGTTTCCTTGTCTGTAAAGTGAGAGTAATAATGGTCCCGACTCATAGGGCAGTTGTGAGGATTTAAATGAGTTAATACATGAAAGAATTTGGGACAGTGACTGGCTCACAGAAAACACCCAATAAATATTGTGTTGTCCCAATAAGTGTCTAAAAATATACAGTAAGATCATAGAGGAACCAGGGAAAGAAGCTGAAAATCCCTGACATTTTGGGCTTTGTGTGAAAGTTAGAATTTTGTCATGTCTTACATATGTAGTTACTTGGGACTCTGCATTTAAATACATTCACTAGGGAGTGGTTATTATCAGAAAGACAAGAAATAGCAACTGTTGGGAAGGACGTGGAGAAAAAGGTAATCCTCCTGTGCTGTTGGTGGATGTAAATCAGTGCAGCCATTATGGAAAACAGTATGAAGATTCCTCAAGCAATAAAAGTACTTTAGGATCCAACTATACCACGTTGGATATTTACCCAAAGAATACAAAAGGACAAATTTGAAGATATATAGGCATTATGCACAATTACCAAGAGTTGGAAACAAGCTAAGTGCTCATTAACACGTGAGTGGATAAAGAAGTATTCCAATGGAATACTACTCAGCAGCATTTGGAACAGCATGGTTGGAAGGGGAGGGTATTAGGCTTAGTGAAATAAGTCAGACAGAAAAACACAAACACCATATGATTTCAGTCACATTTGAAGAATAAAGAAACAAAACAAATGAAAGAACAAAACAAAATAAAAACAAAATTTTAGGTATATAAAAATAAATAGTGGTTACCAAAGGGAGAAGGAAAAAGGGGGCACTATATTGAGTAAAAGGGGCAAATTTTATGGAGATGGATGGAATCTAGACTTTTGATGGTAAACATAGTATAGTACACATAGATGTTGATTTATAAAACTGTGCACCTGAAACCCAGATAATGTTCTCAATTAGTGTTACTGCAATAAAACAAATATATAATTCACAAAGACAGACAGATATGCATGAATCTATGGGAAATAATTCAGTTCTAAAGGTCACGTGTTGGTTTACCTAAAGGAAAAAGTAATTAGTAGGTTGGTTTTCCCAATAGTTATATAAATATATAACAAATTCAGTCCATTCAAATATCACTATTAGATATTTAATTGACTGTGGTCTAGTGAACATTTTTACTCTGCAGGACCTTGTGCTGTTGATGAAGCACAGAGATTGTTATTTAAAATGTCACACGTTTACAAGAATCTTCAACTTGGCTCATTAAGCATTTGTGAAGGCTACTCGGTGCCACACTCTAAGAACCACGGTGTTGCTGAGAGAAGTCCTTTGATATTTCTGACAGTGTCCTTCATTGGCTTTGGCACTTAGCCATAAGAGCGACTGCTCAGACACCACTCACAGACACACACAGCTTCCTGCAGAGTTCAGGAAATTCCAGACAGGATTTCTAACTCACTTCTCACACACACACATGCACACACAGACACAGCGCAGAGGAGTGAGGTCCGTTAGTCCTGATTAAGCTCGCACTGGTGTACCCCACGTTATCTCTCAGGTCTTTCTCCATGGCCCTCCCACCTTCATGGCCACAACCAGGCAAGTCACAATCCATACAGCCCATCTTCTCACTTCTCTGTGTAAAGCATTTAGGAGTGTTACGCTGTGACTTCATTCTCCTCGACACCCTCTGTAATCGGTGATCTGGCCATCCAGATTCAAGAATTTATTCTCCAGAGAAACCCCCCGAGCATGGTCATTTGTTCCTGCCTCTCAAACAAGGATTCTAACCTAGAATTTCCCTTCCTTCCACCTTCCCTCTTTTCTCTGCTCCTGTCAGGCAGGGGCAGGGCACACAGCGTGTTAAGAGTCTGTGCGGGAGCTCGTCAATCCTGCTTGTGCTCAGTAGGGGGCGCTGAGAGATGAGGAAAGGAGAACTGGAAATGAGCTGTTAGACGAGACACAAACAGATCCTATTAATCTGATCGGTGGATGATTTGAGGGCATTCCACTGAATGAAAGGGAGGGCATTTGCCCCAATCAGTCCCTGGTGCTCTGGACTGAAAGCCTTAGTATTTGATCGGCCATATTTTTTGCTATGAGACAGGCTTTAGGATGAAACTGGCTTGCATCTATGTATGTTTCATCTATCACCACCAGCTGGGCAATCTGGGACAGGTTATTGGTGAGATAACTTGGGTGCAATTTCCTCACCTTTAAAGTGGGGATAACACTCAACCTTACTAATAGAGAAGAATTCAGCATAAGAGTTAAGACTCGAGTTGTATATCTGTTTAAATACCGGTGCTGTGACCTACTAGTTATGCACCTGCCTTTGGCATTAATATATTTAATATTGTAGTTAATGTATATTTAATAATGTATTTAATATTAATATATAGGTAAATTTAGTTTATGCATCTGTAAAATAAGGATAGTTATAATAACTGCCTCATGGTGATTTTTAATTAGAGTGTTAAATTTTATTAAGTCTATGTTTTTGAAACAGGAAAACTGAACTGAAAGTATAAAGAGTTTCCATGTACCCCCTTCTCCCACCCATGCGCAGTCCCCCCCACTACCACCTCAGTGGTACTTGTTTTACAATTGATCGACCTACAATGACACATCACAGTTCCCCAAAGTCCATAGTTTCTATGACTGTTCATTCTAGGTGTCTACATTCCATGGGTTTTGACAAATACATAATGACATGTGCCCAGCATTATGGTGACATACAGAGTATTTTTACTGCCCTAAATGTCCTCCATGCTCTGCCTATTCCCCCCACCCTCCCCCACCCCCTGGCAACCATTGACTTTTCACTGTCTCTATAGTTTTAATTATTTGAAATCATACAGTGGGTAGCTTCTTTCACTTAGGAATATGCATTTGAGTTTCCTTGTTGTCTTTTCATGGTTTGATAACCCATTTATTTTTAGTGCTGAGAAATATACCATTATCTGGATAAACCACAGTTTATCTTTCTAATTCACCTACTTAAAGAAATCTTGATTGCTTCCCAGTTTGGGCAATAATGAATTAAGCTGCTATAATTACACACATGGCCTGGGATGCAGACATTTCAAAGCAACTGATTAATTTAAGGCCAGAAATTATTCCAGAAAATAAAATAATTTTGTTGAAAATTAACATTAGCATTATAAATCATGTCATTAAAGAAATGTCCTTTGAAGACAAACAGAGCAGATAGAAAGGTTCATGGTCATTTACACATTTTCTTTGAAAAAAATTGTATCACAATTGTGTTTCCTCTCTAGCCATCTATGAACATTAACCAATCCCAACAACTGCGCTCAAAGGAAAGGTTGCCAAGATCTTGTGAATGGAAGCATTCCCAAGAAGGAAATAAGCCAAAAATGTATTTAATGAAATATGATTATTTCATGGAACAACAGAGCACAGAAATTCATTTTTTATTCATTTATTTAACAAATAATCTTTGCTGTATTTTATGGTGTATCATAAACATTTCAGAACTTATGTAAATATATGAATTATGTTGTATATGAGGCTATTGTAAAACATATCTGTACAAGTGCATTTAGAAGCCATGATATTAATCCTTAATGTTGATCATGTCCTTTCCAACTCAACCCTATTATTCTTAAATTCTAGTTAAGCAAATCCAGGTCACAATTCCGGGCCAACAAACAAAAGTACAGCAAGACTCCAACAGTAATACCAACAGAAGTCTCCTTTGGTCTTGCTCTCTTGTCTAGTGCCAATCTGCCTCCAGATGGCGCCAGAGTACAGTAGATTTCTCCTGTGGAAGGCAAGTTGAATCAAGGTTTTCCTGCCGTGAATGGGCTATGGATCCAGTAGTTACCCTACCAGAGATAAGTTTTTTCATCTCTGCATTATTTTCTTCATCTTTAAAAAATTTATGAGTGGTGCTGTTTTTCTGACAATAACTTCCCTTGAGTATCAGCTATTCACATGTATGTTTTATAGTCCAAGTTAAAATTTAACCTTTTTCGGGTAAGTTCTCATTCTTTTGTGTGTTTCCCCAGCTTCTAGCTAAATACAGTAATTTCCTGAGAAATCCTTGATTCTTTTATATGATGCATCGAGAACTTGCCGCAAAGCTCAGGTGGTTCATATCTTCTCAAAGGATCATTCATAGAATTCACGAGACTTTGGAAGAATTCAAAACTTTTTTAAGGAATATTTTTTCCTTTGTATTAGAGTGCATCATATGAATTTCAGAGTTTCACAAATTATGCAGACATAAATTGCACTGTATATGAAACTTTATTTAAACATATTATATCTGACCACAGGCATTTAGAAGAATCCATAACATATTCCTTTTTGCTGAAGTATGTTCTTAACTCATTAAACCACTAAAGGATGATTTGCCACTGAACAGCGAGGGTGGGGAAGGGCGTGGGATTAGCCATTTAAAAAGCTATGAATCAGACACTGGGCTCCCATTAGCTGAGCTTTGCTTCGGTAACAACTCCAGATTGATGCTGACTTCAGCAAGTATGGATCCTGCTGCCACCAAGTATTACATATTTATCCTCTGGGGCGGAACGTAGGAAGCATAGGTAACCAACTGCGCCTCGTAGTCACACAGGTTCGAAAATGAGTAAACTAGCTAAGAGACGTGGGGCGGGGTTGGGAAGCCATGATGGGGCCCTTTATGCCTGAAACTCCGTGGAGTGAGGACTTGGGAAGGCACTCATTGCTCCTGGAGGGGAATGCATCAGAGACAAAGGAAGACGATGTCTAGCCATTTTGGTTTAAATAAACAGCAACATGCCTATTTTGTCAAATTTCAGCAGAGTACTGTATAAAGGAGTCAAAATCAATCATTTGAAAGAATTTATATAATATTTTTTCTACCCAAACTTCCTTCTTGTTTGATGTTTTTTATATTAATTACACGGCAGAGAGAGAGGGGGGGAGGGGGAGGGGGAGAGGGGAGAGGGGAGAGGGGAGAGGGAGACTTGCTCCTCCCCAAACAAAGACATTATGAACATAAAAATAGTTTGACAACCTGGGGGAAGGTCGACACCCGTAGGTGTGAGGATGTAATGAGTGAGAGCACAGCTTATGAAACAGGAGGGACAGTGAGGTTTCGCTCACAGGGTGGGTATTTCCTCTGCAATCTGTGGTTGTCATTTAAGACTCCGGATCTCTGAAAACCTGCATAGTAAAGGAGAAAAAATGTACATCTTGACCTGAGATATTTTTTCATTGACTCTTAGAACGCAAGTATACGACAGAAATTTCCAGAGAACACTAGAAACCGCAGGATTTCTTCCTTCCGTGGCCTTGTGATATTAATCCCACACTCCAGTTGCAGCCTTTTCCAACCTTTCCCTTTTTTCAGTCGGCACAGACAGGAGATCTCAAACTTGAAGGATCCTGGGACCTGTGAGGTACTTGAGGAGGCAGTGGGGTGGGGCCGGCATCTTCCTTTCCCAGAAGCCCAGGTTTCCTGGGCTTGAGCACCAGCTAGCAGCAGCCATTTTCTTCCTACTCCACTTCCCTTGACAGAGGAAGGAGTGTTTTTTACAGGGGTGCTTCTCAGATTTTATTGTGAATTGAATCACCCAGGAATCCTGTTAAAATGCAGGTTTTGGGGTGGGATCTGAGCTTCTGATATTTCTAACAAGCACCCCATTGAAGCTGAGGCGGCTGGTCTGGTGACAACATTTGAGTAGCAAGGATTTAGTACAGAAAATCAGTGACCTTTTGAGAAAAAACCTTCAGTCATTCCCACTGGGAAAAACTTCATCCTCCTACTAGATATAAAGCTATAAAATGTTCCTGCTTGGACTTTTTTAAATTATGGGTTTGCTCGGTGAGCAATAAGCTGTGAAGGCTGAACCTGCATTTACAGGACACTATTCTAATCAAATAAAACCTACAGCAAAATTAGCTATCATTTCACAATATGTCATCAGTAAAGAGCTGCACGGTAATTAGGCATAACTGCTAAGCAGGCCACATAATTGCCATTATTAGTATCGCTTTTATACAAATCACATCTTTAGAGTTTCTCTTCTCATTTGTTCATGTTCCTCCCAATACATAATCATGTTCTTCCTCACTCAATGATATGAATAAGTTTAAATCAGCCTATAGGTGATTTTGTAAGGCTACTTTGGTTTTGACATGAATAATTTAGGGAACTAGAAAATTGTTTGAAAGGTAAATCATTAAGGAGAAGGAAATAGAGCTAGAGAATGTTAAACTCAAAATTTCCCAGATTCACAATTTTGTGTAGACTAACTTTCTTCAGAGTGCCCTTGAATGATGTCAGTGATAAACATCTAGCTTGTTTTATTTCAGAAAGACAGCGAATAAACAGATTTTAATCTCTGTGCGAATGAGGAGAGGGGCAGGGGTTGATAAAATGGGGACTGATAGCAAAACAACTGTATAAGAAATTTTGCCGAAACACACTTTATGTGTTACCCAGTGTTGGAGGCTGGGTTGTAAGGAAGGAGAAAAGGGGCCCCAGATTCAAATCTTCCAGGCTTTGCCTAGACGCACAGTGGGTCTCAGGCACATCCTTGCCAAGGAAGAAGGTGGTCAAGTAGGCCCCGAAAAACAAGAAAACAATAATATTCATTTTGTAATATTTGCTTCTCGAAGGTTCAATTTCAGTCACCTACCCTAACCAGCAGATTAAAATAAGAAGAAATGAATAGTTTATCCAGCTAAAGAGTAGCAGGCTAAGCTATACCAAATTTGTCATTTGGGCACATTGATTATTTTGAATTGAAGGCAATTGAGAAGAAACATAACAGAGATGCTCTCTGCCTGCTTCCATTTGCCTATAAGTCGGGCATAAATTTGTAAACAAGGATCCTTTCTCTCCTAGGAAAAGCAGAAGTTTTTCACTAGAGAGAACTCTAGACACTTACCAGCCCAAAGATGTCTCCAAAGAAACCTATATAACAAACTGTAGTATCTAGTTCTTCTCTTCCATTAGTTTTCCCATATATTTTAACTTTGCACAATTTGCTGCCCTGAAAAACTTAAAAGTTCATTTTCTTTTGTCTTGTTACTTCTCCACAAATGTCCTGTTCTTTTGTGAAGATGCCATATAAGCCCCAGATTCTAACCACCCCTTTGAGTTACTCATCTGAATGTTCCCATAGGTATCTTCACTGAACATCTTAACACACTTGTGTTTTTCTCTTGCTGACCTATCTTTTGTTAGTCTAATTTATAAGGTCACAACTGGAAACCCTAACAAGGGTAAAGGAAATTTTTTTTCTCCCCTAACAGCTGCCTACAAAGAAAATTAACTCATGAAATTTAACCAATTTAAGAAATTCTCATAGAGAACTCAGTGACGACTGTAACATTGTAAAATGGTCACTATACACCAAGAGCTAATCATTCAAATGGTGTTTTCATGCTGCTATGGAGAACAGAAAGCCTAGGGGAAAGGAAGTAGAAACAAGAGCCCAGAAACATTAAAGAAATACGAGAAATTAATGATCTTTTGATGGCAAGTAGACAGAACAGAAATGACAGGATTCTCTGAGGGCCATCCTACAGCAGGCCTGAATTGTTTGGTTTGTCCTCTGTGGCGGAGCTGATGGGCAGGGAGATCATCACTTTCATAAGGCACTAGGAAGTCATTAAAATGTTGAGAGCTCAGAGTAGAAACTTCCCTCACTTCTATAAGTTAGTCAGAGCCTAGCCCTAGTCCATTTACTGTCGTGAAAACATTCTTTAGACATTCCTACTTCAATTTTTTTCCCTACAGTTTTTTTTCATTGAGTTTGTAATTTTCCATACCCCCTAAATCACCATGAAGTGTTCAAATAAGAAAAACATTTTAAGAAGCATTTCCTGTTAAGTTATTCAGGTGGTATTTCAGCTTTGACAACAATCAGGTTAGGGCTTTTGACAATATCCCTGGGAGCCCATCTCCCCACTGAGTCTCAAGGCATGTACCTCTGACTGAATTTCCCTCGCCCCTGCCTCTCCCAGGAATAGATCCTGATGGGACTTCTGTCTCCAAGGGGGCTGAGAACAGCCCCCTCTCCTGCCTCTCAGGGCAGAGATGCTGCTGCTGCTAGCTTTGAATGTTTCCGTTTTTAGCCTTAAGTCCCCTCTACCAATTTTTGAAGAGAGCACTTCCTGGCTCTTTAAAGGGCCTCTCTCTCCCTGGGATTTGCAGATTCCCACAGGGCATTACAAGTTTGCCAAGTCAGTTTCTTCAGCCCGTCCTGGGCACCCCACAGAGGTGGTAGTTTGGTTGGCATTGACTCTGCTCACTACTCCATCACGCAGAAAATGACCGCTGTGGCCTGGGGAACAAATTGGACATTTCGAGACATCTTTAGGGTGCAGGAAAGTCAATGTGCGTGGTACTTCTGGCATAGAGTGGTGGTGTGTTTAGGCAACACAGGCTCCAGAAATGAAGCCCCTGGGCTTGAACGAATTTACTTACTGTGTCACAGCAGGAAAGCTACAAAACGTCCAGTGGCCTATCTATAAATTGGGAAGGTAGGTAAGTCTGTGTGTCGATACCCTGCACATCATAAGGACATAAAAGCAAGGGAGTGCGATGTGTGGGGCTGTAGTGCGACTACCCAAGGATGGGGTGGGGCCATTTCATTCAAATCAGACCCAGCCAAGGGAGTCAGGACCTAGCAAATTACACTGCAGACAATTATGCCTCCAAATTAGGAATTATCATCTCAGGAGGGGGTAATTAAGGTACCTAATTGCACAACATTAGTCAAAGGTTCCCTACCTTCTTCACTAAATTAGCATGCCTCTGTAGGTCAACCAAAAGGTATACTGAAAGTAAGGAAACTTCATTTTAGACATCATTCAGGCCTTCTGAAAAGAAACTCAATAATAACTCCTGTGACACCAGAACGCTCTTTCTTGTTCATGTCACCTCAGGTTCCAGGGAGGCAAGATAGGTCACCCCAGGTGGGCTGCCTCCCTGCAAGCAGGAACCCAAGATACTACGCAGGAGGGAAACACAGGTCCAAAGGGGAGCGTAGGCTTGCCCGACGGAGCTTTAGCTTGACTGCCCCTTGGAAGCACCTCCGGAGTTTTGAAAAGTCTCTACAGCTGGTGCTGGTTGTTCCTCTGGCTTTCGGGGAAGGGTGCGGAGGGTTGATGTGTGATGTGTGGCACCTGCGATTGCAGCGGTAGAAATCCCGCTCTGTGGCTGATTTTAAGCCACCAAAAGGACATCATGGAGTTGGGAAGGGAAGCAGAGCTGGGATGAGCCAATGAAGTGCGTGGGTCTCCCTGGAGATTCTGTTTGAAGCCGTGAGGCTGCAACACGTGAATGTTGAAAACCAACCCAGGTGTTCGAACACGCAGCCATGTTTGCGAGCCACCGACTCTGGCCAGCTCGCTTCCCATCCAGCTGCTTCACAAAAACCAGGTCAGTACCTACTTTTAATATTGCTGCTGTTTTCGGATAATGTGCTTAAGGGAAGAGTCTCCTGTTCATCTGTGCTGAGTTGTGCTCTGAGGGCGAGGCGCCTCCTCGTGGTCTGTGAAAATACGTGTATTAAATAATGTGCTTAAGGCCTATGCTGGGTGCTCCGGATAGAGGTTGGAAAATGCTGTGCCTGACTTCGGGAGGTTTGCAGGGAACACAGCACTGCCAGGGGAGTGGGGGGAGGAGCACAGAATGAGCACCAGTATGGCCAGTTTATCTGCTAACCCAGTGAGGTGGCCCCTACCCACTGCGTCCCACATAGTGACTGGACAACCAAATGGTCTCTTCCCTTTCCTCCTGGAAGGTAGGAGTGGCCATGAGGCACCCGGTGAGGGAGATCTAAGTTAAAATCAACGGAAAGCTTCAAAAAGGGTTTTGTTTATTTCTGTTTAAAAAAAAAAGCGGGGCCTCCCTGGTGGCGCAGTGGTTGAGCGCTGCGCTGTGGAGCTGTTGGCAGCACATGATGCGCGTTCGATGCCCCAGGACATTCCCACATGGTATGGCAGACCTCTCCTGCCTCGCCCGCTGCTCCCCTCAGCAGTGTATTTCTGATCTGCCTGTTCTGCTCCCCACTCTGTCTCTGGTGAACCCTGTCCCCGCCCCATGCCTCTGGCCTGTACCCCAGCTTGTATAAATAAATCTTTATAAAAAAAAAAAAAGCCTATCCAAGACAGCCAGTTTTTTTTTTTTGTTTTTTTTTTAACCTTAGCCAGTTTTATTTCTCTTTGGAGTCCAAAGCAGCTGTCCAGAGCTGTAAGTATGAGATAAAAGTCAGGAGAATCACAGAAACATTCGCTCTGACATCTTTTAGTCATTAAACCTCTACCTTCCTCTATTTGTATCCTGTCTTCTAGGTCACCTTTTCTCTGATAGCAACAGAATACAATCCAAAGTGGTAAACTGGTATAGACACATACACCCAAACTGGCAGAAAGGGACAGGATTCTTCCTAGAATAAGTAACAGTTGAGCTAGATCTCAGAGGGTGCGACAAGTTAGTAACAGGAGGGGGATGTGGAGAAAGGAGCTCTAGACAGTATGAGCTGAGACCTGCAGGCACGAAAGGCACATTTCAGCAAAACAAATAGTGGAGGTTGATGGGAGAATCCCGGTCGTCCTGAGGGCCTGGAGGGCAGGAGGCTGGAGGAGCAGCTTCAGATCATGAAGTAGCCTTTGTGATAACTAAAAGAACCAGAACTTTGTCCTAAAGACAAAGACTAAATTTTGAAGAATTCTAGACTAAGTAGGTGCATGATCCAATTTGTGTTTTAAAAAGATAATACTGTCCTTTAATGTGGCATCGTACTTCTAGGATTTTTTTATTCAGCTCCTTAATTTATAATAGAGAAAAATCAGAAACAGTCTAAATGTCACCTATATAACAGGGTAAAATAAATTATGACATTGCCAGCTAATGAAATATTTTTTTATTATATTACATTTTTATTGTGGTAACATTAGTTTACTACACTACATATGATTTAGTGGTTAGATCCACACCCCTTCAGATATATGTCACCACACTGGGCCCACCACCAAAGCACCCAGAATCTTCCTGCACAATACAATGGGACCTCTCCTCCTTTGCCCCTCACCCCCATTCTCCCCTATTTGAAATCAGATGTCTAATGTTTACTTTGGTTTAGTCTTTCTGTTCCTTTGTTTTGTTTCTTTATATTCCAGCTGTGAGTGAAATAATGCAGTATTTGCTTTCTCTTTATGACTTAGTAGTATAAATTCCCTCCAGTTCCTCTAGATGGAATATTTTTGCAGTCACACTTTTAGGGAGTGTATTATTATATTCATGACACAATAACTAAAGAAAAAGGCAAAATAAAACTGTCCTACAAAATCTCAATGTTTAAAAAAGTGGGGGAAAAGCCTGGAAAATTATGAAATAGTAACTGCAATTTCTTGCTAGGTAGTTAAATATACCACTGATTTTTTTTTATTTTAAAATCGTTATTTTTCAAAGGTTCTAGTGAACAATTTTAGATTTAGGAGTGGGGACTGTTACTTAAAATATGTAATGACAGTTGGAGGGGGCAGGGTAAAAGCAGAGAACTCAGAGATCGCAGATGGTGCCTGAGTTTTGATGCTGGGCAACCCAGAGTTGGGAAACAGTATGCTAGGAAATTCTCTGGACTTCCCTCTCCTCCCTCAATAGCCTAACCGTGGTCCCCCAGTGTTTCCTGGTCTTCTGCAGTCCGTCCTACGCTGGCCCTCTCGGCACTGCTACGTGAATCTGGGGCTTTGCTGGCTTCTTCGCTTGCAGCCCCTCCCACTCCGTTGGGTGAGCCTCCATCCCGCTCTCCCTGGGGCTGAGCATTCTTGTATGTTTTATATCCCTAGGAACAATGTGGTCACATGTCTGTGTTACATGTTAGTCACAGTTTCTGCTGGGGCCACTGCTCCTGCCAGAGGTAGCCCTACTCAGCCATGGTTTGTGGGAACAATTGGACTCTGGTGGACTAGGTTGGGCGCCTACTCATGGGCAGTTCATCAGTGGGCTGGCATTTTAAAACTGAGCCAGGCCTATCAGGTTCTCGAATTGGGAAGTACAAAGGGCAGCAGGCAACTAAAGCAGGAGCTAACAACGAAGGGAAGCTTAGGGGATGCCAGGCGATAAGGCTGTGGTCACATAAGTCATGGCCAACCAGTCATGAGAAAGCAGAAACTGTGAGTGGGTAGATTAGATGACACAGGGGAAAGGTATGCAGAGTAGAGGGGGACAGAGCAAGCCCTCTGAAAACGGCAGACTGAAAGGAGAGTCAGAATGAAGGCTCAGAAACCCCAGATGTTGGGGATCTTAGACATTGCTGACTTAACAGACTCAGGCTGGTCTACTCCTTCTCATGTTTACTTTGGTTCGTCTCCCTGTGTTCTGTGTGGTTCCTATGATAATAAACCCTAATGCCCCCCCTTCTTTGTTATAAGGAACATATGTTATGAAGTTTCTTGAAATCAAAGGGGCTGAACTTGAATTGTGATGGATTCATTTATTGATTGTTTATTCACTTTCTTTTATCTATTTTATATAACATTGAAATTGCACCAGTATTCTATGCAAGACAACAAGATATATAATACAGTAGCTACCTTAAATATTTTGTATTAACCCTCATGGTAGTGATAAAAAGAAGATAAATATGAGGGGTATTTAGGAGGATAGAATGGATATGATTGAATGAGATATAAATGAGATAGGACAGGCATAGAAATTTAAAACTGTTTCAGGCTTCTGCCTGGATCCTGAAGATAATGATAGCGCCATTCTTCAAAATAAGGAATTTTGAAATAAGAAATGTTGAGTTTAAGGTTATTCAGATTGACTGGGGTATCCAAAGAGCAGCTGTGGAAAGAGTTTATCACTTAAGCATACACTTAAAAACAATAAATATTTGTATCTTTGAAAGAAAGCTAAGAACAGAATTCTGGGCAACACTAACATTTAAGAAAAGGCCAGGGTGAAATTTCCAGAAGGGAGCCAAATAAGAGTGATCAATCAGTAGAAGAACCAGATGAATATGTCATGGATGCTGACGATGATTTCAAACACAAGGGCATGATCAGTAGAACAAATGGCAAGAAAGATGTGGGTTGAAAAGTGCCTATTATACTTTTGATATAGAAGTTACTGGTGACCTGACGGGAGGGTTTACTGAGAGAGTTACTAAGATGGCCATGAACTGAGGAACAAACAGTGTGATGTGAATATTCATTCCATAAGCCACACGGTAGTGGGGAGGACAGAGACAGCAATGCCCTGTGGCGGATGTGTGAGGGAGGTAGAGTCAGGAATGAATGAGTCCACGACAGAGCCCATCTGCTGCTCTCCACCCTTTTTTGCATAAGGTGGGAAAGTATATCTCAGATTCGGACTGTGTGTCCACACAGAACGGCTCCTCTGTGTTCTGGACCCCTCCCCACTTCTCCAAGTCTGTGCTGAGCCCCTGCACGAGCGCCTGGACACGGGCTTTCCTCTTCCCACAAGATTAGAAGAGAACCAGCCGCTCTACCAGCTAAGGGTATGCCAGCTGTTCCACACCTGACTATAGGGATGTGTATACCTCCTGGACCAGAACCCCTAGCAGTGGGATCCAACAGCCGCATTTTAAGCAGCCCTCCAGGTGCTTCTGGTGGACACTCATCTGAGTGCCGCCTGCCTAGAGCAATGGACCTCAGTTCTGGCTGGACATTACTGTCACCCAGGGGGATCTATAAAAGGAGCCATTTTCTGGGCACCATGCCAAAAGATTCAGACTAGTCTGGGCAAGGGTGTCAGTGTTTTTTTTGGTCAGCTCCTCACATGACTGTCTTGTGCATCACAGCTGCAAACCACTGGCCTGGCACCAGGTGCATGTGGAGGCAGATCCTACGGAGAGAGATTGGGGCCTTCCAGTCTCTTCCTACCTTGAAGGAAGGAGATTAGATCTGCATGGTAAAATTAATCTGGAAAAACAGGGGAGGAGGAACTGGTATGTATAGGCACGAAGGCAATAAGATCAGTGAAGAAATATGAATAAGTGGAATGAAAGGTGGAAAGCAGAGTTGCAATGGTAGGAATGTAAGGGTCGGAGAGAGGCAATGGAAATAGAGATGCAGGCTAGAGATGCATGAATGGGATAGAGGGTGGGAAGGAGAGAGAGTAGTCGAAGTTGTCTTCAGAGTTAAATGAGGATGACTGGATGAAGGTAATACATTTAAACAAATAAGGAAATCCAGCATGTGTGCTGGTGTTTGGATGTGAAGGAATAAAATGAGGGAAAGTTCAGAGAGCAAAGCTGAAGATGAAGACAGGGAGGGAGTAATCTTGATGCACCTGTCTCAAAAACAAAACAAGAGCTATGTCTACCTCAGGAGTTAATTCTATCAGTCACATTTTTCTAAAATGAGCATTGCAAATATATTTAATCAATTTGTGGAGCTTTACTAGTTTCCTGTTGCTGCCACCTCAAACTTAGTGGCTTAAAAACAGGGCAGCTGTATTATTCCACAGTTCTGTGGGTCTGAAGTCTAACATGGGGCCCACTAGGCTAAAGTTCAGGTGTTGACAGGGCTGCATTCTTTTCTGGAAGGTCTAGGAGAGGATCCAGTCCCCTGCCTTTCCCAGCTCCCAGAGACTACCTGTACCGCCACCTTGACTCACTGACCCTTCTGTTTTCAAAGCCAGCAACGCCAAGTTGAGCTTTTCACAGTACAGCGCTCTGAGGGCCTCTTCTGCCCCCTCTTCCACTTTAAGGACCCCTATGGTTACATTCGACCCAACCAGATAATCCAGGATCACCTCCTGTTTTAAGGTCTGTCAATTAGTAGCCTGGATTCCAACTCCAGCCTCCACTCTTTTTTTTTTTTAATGTTATTTTTATTTACGTCTTTTACAGTACTGTATATTCCCCGTAGGTTTCCCATCACCAATTCACCCGTGAACTGTCACCACAGTCCCCTGTGCTCCCCTCTCCCCCGTTCTGAGCCCCAATTCTCCCCCCTCTCATGCTGATTGTCGCTCTTGTATTTGGTTCTTATCTGCTGTGAGGTGTAAGATGTTCACAGGTTCTGGGGGAGAAGCACATGGGCATCGTCAGAGTTCATTATTCCATTTACCACAGAGTCATTACACACTTTTAGTCTCACCTTGATACAAGTTCAGTTTATGATTTTCAAGTCTGTTCTGGCATTTTATAACGTGCATAAAACATTGTTCCTTTTTACAGAGGCCTTTCTCTGTGGTGCTGGAACCAGCTCCCACAGTCAGATCACACTGGGGTTATCGATAACTTACAGGTCAACCTATGAGGATAACATTAAGTGTGTGAGCAGAAGCAAGGGCTCCTTCTTATTATCACAGATGTCTATAAGTTTCTTAATCATTTCCACCATTTTATTTTTCCTTTTGTCCGGTTTGAGACTTATATTCAGCCAGCAGTATTCAGGACTGCCACAGGTGGGGAGATTGAAAAAATAAATGTATTTTTCCACAGTTCTGGAGGCTGGCAGCCTGACATTATGGTGTCAACAGGGTTGGTTTCTGTTCCAGGCCTCTCTCCTTGGCTAGTGATGTCTGCCGCCTCTGAGTCTTCCTATCTCTGCCCTCTATATGTGTTTGTGCTGGAATTTTCTCTTATCAGGACACTAGTCACATTGGATTAGGGCCTAACCCAGTGACTTCATTTTAACATAATTACCTCTTTAAAGACCTTGTCTCCAAATCTGGTTACACACCGAGTGACTGGAGGGGTTAGGACTTAAACATATAGCTTGTTTGAGGAAGACTCAATTCAGCCCATAACATAATAGGACACTTATGTTAGTCATTGATAGGACAAACCTGTTACACAATGAATCTGATGTGCCCCCTCTGAGGGTTGATGGATGCCTCAGGATTGCTTTTTGGAAGGAGTCTGAGCACCCATCCGGGTTAGGATGGAAAGAGCACTGAGCACCAGCTGTTGGAGAGGCACAGAACACAATTTGCCAAACTTTGTTGACTCGGATACTGCATCGGAATGAAAGATTCTTTTTTTCCCCAGTTTTTTAGTTTAATTTTATTTTTGTGTAGAAGAACTGGGGTGCAGGCCAGAGGTTCACGGCAGGTAAGAGGATTCAAGAAGACAGAGCGGGGAGCAGAACAGGCGGATCTACTGAAATACAGTGCTGAGGGGAGCAGTGGGTGAAACAGGAGAGGTCTGCTGCGCCATATGTGGGTTAGCTCCCTGGCCAGGGATTGAACTCAGGCTATATCGGTGTTAGCACTGAGACTTAACCCCCTGGCCACCAGGGAGGCCAGAATGAGAGATTCTTTCACTAAAAACATGGTAGACTACCATGCAAAAAGAATAATATCAGATGCTGATGTACTGAACCATGAGTTACTTTATAACCTGGAATTTATTGTCCCACCTCCTCTAGAAGTTTAGAGTATCATTATTTATACTACATGGTCCCAGATTGACCGGTGTCTAAGTGATCGTATGGTCATTAGGGAAACCACCTGAGGATTCACGTCATTTACAAACCACTAATATGAATTACCCATTCATAAAAGCTGCCTTTCATAAAATAAAATGAATCATTAGAGAGGGTAGTCATGTCATTATTTGGATTCAACTATGTACAGCATGAATCCATTGAGTGATAACAATACCTTTAGACACTATCCACAAAAAGATAATTGTTTAGAAAACACTAGGAACCTGACATTGTTTTGATTAAGAGAGACAAGCAGCATCATTATTCAAGGATTAATGTGGTTTTTATAAGATTAACTTTGGGCAAAAATGATTGGATTATAGTCCCTAGAACGGTTTGATGAGCTTTTTTGTTATCAGAACTTTGCCCTTAAAACCACAGGTTTGAACCAGCCATGTAACAGCCTGGTACTATCATTTCAGAGAAAGAATCTGCTTGGAATTTTTAATAACTTGTGTTAGAACCTGATTCTGATTACCCCAGATACGCATCTCTAGTCTCATGCAACCAGGCAGGCAGAAAACCTGTAGATAGGTCAAGCTGGTCCAAAACCATTGAAAGAGAATGGCTGAGACTTGGCATTATTCAACCACAGGGGTAATCCTGTTTGGGTTACTGATGTTTCAAGACTTGCATAACAGACTCCCAGAAATTTTACAAGATAAAGCAGAATGTGTGTTCGCTGTGCTCTATCCCTTCTTGCATTTTACCACAAAAGTTATTCTCACACTTCCTATGGCTTCCTGCCTCTCTGCTTAAAGTCATGGGGCCAGTGACATGTGAGGCGCGGCAGGGGAGGCTCGCGTGACACTGCCCACTCTGCCACAGCGAAGCCTTCTTCTCAGGGTGACCTGACAACAGAACTGAGACTTACTAGAGTTACCAAGAAACAGCAGTGCAATTACTCCTCTTTGTTCTTAAACAAATGGGGAGAAGTCACCTGGAAATTCTCATTATAGTTTTAAGTTCACAGGTAGAATATATGAATGTGAATAATTGTAAAACATACGAATATGTGAATCATTTAAAATATATAAATACAAAAATTGTAAAATGTGTAAAACATGAATATGTGAATCATTTAAAAGTATCAATACACAAATTGTAAAATTGATATTTTTAATGATATTTTTAAATGATTCACATATATTCATGTTTTACAATGTAAAAAAAATACATTATTGTAAAAAAAAAAATGGGCTCTTGCTGAACCTTTAATCCTATTCTCTTTCATAGATTTAACCATTATTTTCAGTGGTGTGACTATAGTTCCAAATCTATATTTCTATATATTGACAGCCAATGTATGGACATAAAGAGATATATAGGGATTTGGAGATCATATTTATATAATATGTAGATATTATATATTCATAACATGAATAGTTACACATAAAACATATACAATGTATGTTAAAATTAGATATAATTATATATCTCAAGCATTTTATCTATTGCTCATCGGCTTGCTTATTTTTTATTGAACATTTTGTCTTAGAGATTTGCTGTAGATAAATCTGTAGATTTATCTTTCTTCATTACTATGTAGGATGATAATATGGTATTTAATCATTTTTCTAATGCTTACCATATAGACAGTCCCCAGTTCTCTGATACTGAAAGGACTGCTGCTGCGTAGTTTCCTTTTCTTTGTCTTATTCTGACAATTGTTTTTTTCTTTGTGATAAATTCAGAAAAGAGATAATGTTGGAGAAAAGGGTACTTTATTTTAATTTGAATGAATAATGACAAATTGGCTACTCAAAATCCTGTTTCAGTTGTGTTGCACTCACAATAGATAAGAAAGTCTTTTCCCACACAGTTTCCAACATTTCATATTTCCAATCTGTTTACTATTCCTTAGTATATGACTAACAGCACTCTATCACTGCTATTTTTGCTGGTATTTCTCTTGCCTAGTGTTTCAACACCTGCTAATGTAAAAAAGAAGCATCTTGAACTGTTTTAAAGACAGTAAAAGAATGTTGAGTCAGGACGGAGAATTATCTGACTTTTTAAAACATGTTTTGTCAACAAAATGGGGAAAAGCAAAATTGTTTCACATGATTGATGTGGGAGAAAGATAAAAAGTATACAGGAGTTCTAAGAAAGTAAAGATTGAGGTTACCTGAACTAGGAATGCAACTATATGACCCACATGACCAGACAGAGCTCTGCCCCAAGTTCTTGACTGAAGCTCCTTTCAGAAACTGTGATGCACGGACTGTGTCCCAGGGCAGGTGTGGGGGGGCAGCCTTTCCTACCTGCTGGGTAAAGCCTTTGTCAAAGCCTGTGGAGGGGCCTGAAAAATCACAGACAGGTTTTTAACCAGGCCTCTTCAGAAGGAGCTCAGAAAGAGAAGATAGGAAGTTTAGCAAAAAGCTACACAGATGGACTGTGGTGAGTGGGCACAGAGCACAAGGGAGCGCACCCCAGCTAAATGCCCATCAGAGAGCGGCCACTACAGAGTAGCGTGTAACCACCATAAGGACAAGATGGCATTTTCTTGGATGACAGCCAGTCTCTCTCCATGGCCGCCATTGCAGTTGTAGAGTGGACCAATTAATGGGAATGCTGCATTGGCCCAACGTGTACGCTCCCTCACAGAGTTTGGTCAAGCAATGCTCAGGTGAATGTTAACCTTCTGGCAGCTGAAACTGATGTGGAATTCTCAACATGGAATCATTCCTCAAGGAAGTCATAAAGCCCATGGCAAAGTGGTAACATTGGCTCCTTCTTCCTTAGAGGAGGCAAGGGTTTGTCCTTCTTAGGAGAGGCAATTTGCCACAGACCCTGAGCATTCCTGCACATTCTTTCTGGGAATGCTAAGAATGCCAGGCCCTCCTAATTCTTACCCAGGCCATTTCTTAGGGTTGTGTTTACAGGAGTCAACCTTGAGTGATAAAGTAATGTGTTCTTCCCTGCTCCCCAGGACAAAAAGCAGACTTATTTATTGCTTGCTATGAAACAATTGTGATGCATCATAATTGAGGAATACTGTCATCATCTGGACCTCCTATCATACCTCCTTGAGACTTGGAGACAAGGTGAAATGACATACATCATTCTGCTTGTTGTGCTGAGCGTAAGACATCTTTGTTTCTGATTGAGGAGTCTTATAAATAGTGAAGTCAAATTCTATGCCTGATAGTTCTTACCAGGATTGATACCAATTCCAGATAAGCATTTGCCTCCTCTGCATTCAGTACTTGCATCAATATCATGGACCAGTAGCTTAGAGATAACCTGAATCACTTGGTTCTGGCACAACATTACTTACATTAAGGAACCTTTTTAGCACTAAGGGAGGTACAAAAACATAGGCACATGAATACAGTACCTGTTTTCACCATGTGCCCATTATTCAGAGGCATTTGGCTTAACAAATAGTAATCTCTTGAAGATTCAGGTAAGAAGTCAACTAAGAATCAAAACTCCATGGTTATGGGATACTTACCTCTAGAATGTGGTAAACACAGTCAACCAAAGATTGATATAGACTGTTACATTCCTAGTAGCCACAATGCATGGATTCTGAAATTCAGCAGTGCAAGTAAAATTGGGCTTTCTCACTACCTCTCTTAATATTCCACACATAGGGTATATGCTCTCCTTCCTTGTAGCCTTTGATTCTATTAGGTTAAAAGTCTTACTGCTTTGGAAAAACTATTGGCAGAGGAAACAATAAATGTTCCATTGAACTTGGAGTTGTATCTGCAATAAGATCATTTAATAGTGGACCAAGAGTCATATAAAGAAGTTATACTACTACGGAAATAATTAACCATGATTACTAAGAAGTTCTAGAGTTTCTTGTACACAATGGGTGGTGAAAAGTATGTTTCGCGTCCAGAAGATCCAGGGCAATTATTGGTGATTCCAGGCCTAGTGAGAATGATAAATGAGTAATTGCAGCTAGCATAACCCAAATAAAAGCAAGGTAACATTAAGGGCTTACATACCTTGAGGAAAAAGTTCTAGGTCAACCATCAGGGAAATTATCCAGTTCAGTAATGGTTGACTAAAAGGGAATTTTAGAATGGATGGTGAAGCAAGAAGATGATGAAAATCAATTATGTCTGCAGAAGAAGCTACAGCATAAGGAACTATAATTTGTTTCAATAATCCTTTAGATTTCTGTACTCTCAGAGATGTAGCTAGCACTTGAAACAGACCCTATGGCTAATTGAACTTATATCTCTTCTCTTGAAGAATGAGTGAGAAAACCTTACATACAAGTGAATCTGAGCAGTGCAAGGCTTGAACTCTATCAAACACTTGTTAGGTGCCACACAAATTTCTTTGTCCGTACCAGGACCTCTGAGGTCTTCGGCCACATTCTCCACATCTTTACATGTACCCTGAACAACCTCAAGCAACCACTACCCACAGCACTCATCTTATACTCAAAAAGTGACTCATCAGTGTCACTTTTTGCTTCCTGACTGGCTTTCCAGGGTATTTCCTGAGGAATTAAGCAAAAGAGAACATCCCAGAAGGTTCAGAAAGGCTCCCATCCCACAAGGCTCCCAGAAAGCACAACCCAGAAAGAAAGTCTGGAGAATTAATGTCCCAGGGGACTAATGTGTAACTAGCGAGTACAGAAATTCTTTTCCATCCATCTCTCATCTCCTCCACCCCAACAATGTCACTCGAGGGGAAATCTTAGATCACCTCCTCACCACCACTATCACCACCCTACCCAGCCTCAGTGGCTGTCTCAGTCTTTGAACCCCAAATAATTATGGTAATTATATCAGAACTCAATGGTACTTAACAGACGCCGATATCCCCAACCCTTCCCACCACCACCCCCACACACACCCGAGGCAATGCAGGATCAAGCAAGAGGACTTTGTGTTCAGCTCCTGTCCTCATGCAGAGAGTCCAATAGGCCCTCCCCCACCAAAAGGCTGTCTAAATCTCCCTTCAGTCTCCTGCACTATGGGTAGCAGACCAGTTGTCTGATTCTTCTTGCCCCGGCTCTGGTTGATCTTATTTTAGATTTTCTCAGAGTAGAGTTGGTGTTGGCGGTTAGACACAGATCCTCAGTGAGCGCCCCAGGCTCCTGGAGGCATCAGACAGGTAATTCCTGTAACACAGCTAAAGGTATATCCCAGCCAGGGAGAGTGGCCTTTCCCAGCCAGCAGGCCCCGCCTATCAAATGACGCTTCAGGTCCTACGCCCAGAGCTACTCCTTGCCCCATCTGGAGTGCGTGCCAGCACCTCTGCTCCTCAGGATTTATTTCTCACGGACCGTGGAAGCACAGCTTTCATCATCACCTTCACTCCCGACCTGATTCTAGAAGAGAACCCCCGCCACCTTCATCCCCACCTATCCCACTGTCTCTCTGTTTCTCAGAATGAAAAACACTGAAAAATATGGTTAAGTGCAAGTAATGCATTGGGGGTGGAAGAGATGTGACCATCACTTTATTATTAGCCTTTTAACAAAGCACAGGGCATCAAAAGGACTTGCAAAGGTTGTCAGTGACCATCTGCGCCCAGGGTCAAACAGGATGGTGAATTTCAGGGTGTATTTCCAAAAAGTCTGTTTGGCAATTGGCTCTAATAGCGATTTCCCAGCTAGTGAAATGACAAAAACAAGACAGGATAAACTTTAGGGAATGACAGGGCGTGCCAATCAAGGAGTGCCTTTCTAGACAAACAAAAATCCCGGACATTTTCTGTCACCATTCTTTCTTAAGTGAAAAGTCATTTTAACTTCTACAAATGAGAACACAATTGGATTAAAGGGGAGAACCTTTAAATTAGCAAATTTACCCAAAGGAAGGGGAAAAAAATCACTGCCTTGTCATTTTCTTCATTTCACTCCAGATAAGTGTCACGTGATTAGACCAGATCTGCAGGAGTCCACAGTCAGGCCTCGGGAGCCACCCAGAGCTCAGCAGAGCATCTGCGCAGAGCCACCCCAGGCATTGCTAGGGAACAGTAGGGAGAGCCGCATATCTTTTCTTCAAACACTACACTTTAACTTTCATAATTTGACAATGCATTCATGGAACAATCTGTAGGCACTAGTTTTAACAAATTAAAGAACACTGTTAAACAGCCACGACTGTGCTAAGTTGCCTTAGAATTTACAAACGTTGCTAGCACGAACTGTGTAGCTGGAGAGCCTCGCACCTTCTCCAGGCTGCACGAGAGAAGCACTCACAGTGCAGTGGGCCTTGGTCCTTTCTGAGGTCACGGCTCTATAAACGCCCCCCCCCCTTCCTGTGCTTGTGGACAGGTTTAGCGATCCACTGGGCATCAGAACGTCTTCTGATAGCTTTATGGAATGGGTCGATGAGGGTAACCTGGAGGAAGGCCTGTGTGGAATCTTCACCAGTGCAGTAAGAACTCAGGCCACTTAGCGCTCCTTGTTGGCACCCAGCTCGCTGCTCAGCAGCAGACCCAAGGCTTCCAGCCAACGTCAGCTAGTTAACACCATGGCGGATGGGCTTGCCAGAGGCTGCACCCTTAGGAACTGGACATTTGCAGCCTCCAACGCGTGCATGAATCTGCTATCTGGCATAACTTTGCTTGCCTTCAATCCCAAGCTGCCACCTTATCCAGCTGGGTGAACAGGGGGGCAGGGTGGGGAAGACAGATCTGAGACCAGTTTTCTATTTCCATAGTATCATTTTTCTGTTTTTTTTTCCCCATAATATCATAGTTTCCTTAGCTGAACTGTTTATTTCCTTCAGAATTTATAGGCTCTTTTTCATACATGGTTGCTCTGCAAGACATTCACTCACCAACATGCAACTTGGGAGGCTGAAAATCTGGATTTTTAAATGTGAATTTCATGTAGAATTGAGCTGGGAAGTGTTTCCTGGAACCCAGCTATGTGTTTGGCCTGGTATTTGTGAAGCAATTGGGTTGCAAGACTTGCCGTCGTGCACTACTTCAGGATTCCTGAGAGATGTGGAAAGATACTATGAAGCAAGATTGGGCAGGTTCATACACACCATTTACCAGTAGGAACAGAAAGTTCTCAGGAGGAGGAAGACATTATGAAGAAAGCATAGCTAAGAGCAGGGCTATATTTAGAGAAAGGGTGGGAAAGAGTCCCTGAACAGCTCTAAAATGTCCCATTCCCTGAGTCTTCTGGACTTGAGCTCTGCCAACACCAGAGAACCCACAACCAAACTAGCACATTCTGTGAGAAAGGGGGGAAAAACTCTCTGATTTTCTTCTAATTTTACCAAGGGCTAGAGAAAGGCCTTTGCAAAACGTGGCAGGATTTGAGTTCACTCAAGTGACTTGAAGGGCTATTTCCAGCTAGAATCTTCTCACTTGAGACACTAATTTGAGTAGCTGGGCAATATCCTCAGGGTTTCTCTCATGTCTGCTCTCTGAGCTGTATGATTTAGAGTGAACTAAAATGAGAGATAAATCAATAGGTTTTCAAGAAGAAACAAGTTTCAGTATGAAGTTGTTCCTGGAGGCATCTACGACTATGACCAAGTCAGAGGCGGATGTTGCCACCATGCACCCAGCCACATCCTGGCTTCCCGGCAGGCTCTGCTTTCAGACATGCATCATCTCAAAACTCTTCTTCACTGTAGCTTTTCAATGTAGCAGCGTCTTTGTTTCACTCATTTTTTTTTCTTGCCCATAAGAGCCATTAAAAAAAAAAAAAAACACCCGTGACAGTAGTTTGTGACGTATCCCTTCAAAGAGCCTGCAGTCACTAAAGACCCAGGAGCTGGGGTTTGTGTCAGGCCAAGGGGGTCATAGAGTCGTAGATAGAAATTGGACTTTAAGTGGTAAACTTGATGTAGTATATACAGATGTTGAATTATAATGCTAGACCATTGATAGGTATGTAATGTTATAAACTAATAATATCTCCATAAAATTCATTTTTAAAAAAATAGAACCAGCAGCATTGGGAACAGGGTCAAGAATTGTGGTTTCAAAGACCATGCTAGAGCAAGGCACAGCTGAGGTGGAAAGTCACTTTATTAATTTGTGAGAAGTGAGTTCCTTCAAGCTTTCTATGCCCACACCTTTCAAAGGGCAATTTACAAAGGAACAAGATTTATGATAACAAAAAATACAGTTGTGTCCTCAAAATCAATATCCTGACATATGTACCAGATTCAGTTTGAACACAAACTATTCGGCCATGTGGATGGACACTATTGCAGAAATGTAGACTGAACTTGGCACTTAGAGACAAGGACCAGTGACTGCTTGGAGCTCAACTGGTGAATTTAAGGTACCCTGAGTCCTCTAATTTATCACAGAACCAGCAGCAGGCCCTGGTAAGCCCTGCCCTGAACCCTCCTGGGGAGGACCCCTCTCTGTTATTGGTTTTTGGAACTTCAAAATTGACAACGAAGGCCCCTGAGCTGGGTCACATGTCAGAACACATGCAGGGAGTCAAATCCAGCCTAAGCAATGTTGTCACATGAAGGAGAAACAATATAAAGGAGGAGACAGTGTCCCCCCCCACAACCATCCCTCTCTTTCTGCCCGGGCACAATGAGCTCAGTATCTGTCTGGGAAAAAGCTGTATGCTGCTCTTGATGTGGCTTCCCTTTGCAAGTATGCGCTGAGCCCATAAAAATACAAAGGGATGAAGGCGCCCTCTCCCCAGCGCCCTTCCACAAACCTGCCCTATGTCATGAGGGAACTGGAGTCAGAGTCGCCGGCATTGCCCATTTCAGTGAGCAGATAGAACAGACCATCCCCCGGGCCCTGAGCGACATGCAGATTTGGGGCGCCTGGGAAGCTGACAACAGGACTAGATGTGCCTCTACAGCAGAGTGGACATTGAGACTTGTTCCGCAGCTGTGTTTATTGAGGGGCTGTCATCAGTGAATCTCACACAGGAATGGTTTTACCCCTGGAGGGCTTTGGGCAATGTCGGACATTTTTGGTCCTCACCACTGGAGGATGCTCCTGGCATCAGAGACCACTCCGTTAAACATCCTACAGCACACAGGACAGCCCTCTTCAACAAAGAACTACCTGGCTCAAATGGCAATAATGAACAGTTTGAGAAGAAGCCCTGCTCTGGAGTATGTCACCAACCCTGCACTGACTGAGTAGGGAGGGAAGATTCACAGTGTAAAGCGGAGTGTTAACCTGGGTTTGCAGTGGCTCTGAGGAGGTTTGCCAGGGGTACCCGCACGTCCTGCAAGCAGGAAGTAGTATAGTCAGGTCTGTCCTGCTTGAGGTCTTTGGGCTGGACTTGGTATTTGGTATTTCAAGCCTTGTAAATAATTATACAAGGGGGAAATATGACAAGGAGTTGCCTTAGCAGTTCTGGAAATCCCACTCTGCTTCAGAATCAATAGGAAAAGGTGGCACTCAAGGGCAGTGGGTTTTGTCAACTAACACATTACAAGTTTCTAGAACAATCCTGGCACATGGTAGGCTTCTAAAATATAGTTACTGAGTGAATGATAGTCTCACTTTCATCCAGAATCCTCCTCAGACAGCTTCCTCATTGGTGAAATAAGAGCTAACAACAGCTGGCACTTATTGCTTATTAAGTTCTAATAACTGTTCTAAATGTTTATAAAATCTAGATTAATTGAATTAATTCTCACAACCACTTGACGTGGGTACTATCTTGATCCCCATTTCACAGATAAGGACAACGAGACAAAGAAAAGCTAAGTAATTTGTCCAAGGCCACACAGCTAGTAAGCAGTAGAGCCAGGGTTCAAACCCAAGCCAAGGAATCAGAACCAAATCTGGCGTCAGAACCTGGGACTAAGCAGCAGCAGCACCATTTTCCCTAGGGAAGTCCCCACACCTGGGTCGAATGCTGCCGTGTCTCACTTGACACCAGAAACATCTCAGGCAGAGAAGGAAAAGGGTACCTTTTGGACTAGCATCGAGCCCTGAAATTATGATAAAGCTGAAAATCTAGAAAAGGGAAGAATCAAAACACCCCCACGTTCTGATAGAATGAAAGGAGTCTCAAGGCTGAGAAGTGATGGACAGGTGGGTTAGGAGAAGACAGGGAGGGTTTGCCTGGTTCTTCCCCCAGTTTCCTGCCCCTTCATCAGCCAGAGTGTCCTCCCTGTGAGCACCCACCTCACCATCTCAGCTGTGCCTTTGAACTTCATCAGGGAGAACTGGAAAGACCCTTCTTCAAGCATCTCACTTGCCTTAGACATTCACTTAATATCAGGTTTCTCCTGACTTTATGCTCCAAATAGGCCCCAACTGCACCCAGTTCCTCTAAGCTAACAACCATCCTATCTTCAGCCAGTCAGGTAAAGGGTTACCATCTAAATCCCTTTTTCAGTTATATCCTGTTAGCTTCTGTCAGACCCACTGCCTCAACTTCTCCACAGATTGTCTCCACTCAGCTCCCATATCCCCACTCACAGCTCATCTACTAGCACTACAACCTGGCAGGCAGGGCCTCCCTGATGTCATCTCCCGCCTGGGCTGCCACATGGCCTGAGTTCCTGTTCACATACCATGCGCCACCTGACTGGACTTCCCACCGAGTGCAGCTGTGTTTGCCTGAGGCATCTGCCCAGCCCCATTAGGATGGGTGTGCCCCATCGCCAAATTCTCTCTTCTGGTTTGTCTGGGGCAACCACCTCTTGAGATTGACATGTCAGTTATGATGCTGATAGAATAAAAACTAGACCCACGCTGAGATCAGCAAAACTGCATTTATCCTCCATCCACAGAGATCTCAGTCACCACCTCTGCGAAGGCGTTTCTAAATTCCCCAAGACAAGTTGACCACTCTATGGTTACTGAACCAGAGTACTCTGGTTGCACCTCAACAAAGACACATGTTATAATGACGTTTTTTAAAACAGGATAGAAAATATTCTCTTCCTCAGAGGACGTGAGATTTCTCTCAAGGCAAGAACTATTTTTATTGGGAAAATTTTTCTTAAGAGCACTTGGTTTCAGTGAAATATCATCTGGTTCTTTCCCTCAGGAGAAAGGTCAAGATCCCATCAGACATGGAGGGGGGGTTTGTTTGATCCTCAGAGCAAGTGAGTAGAAACATATGGGGTGGGGAGAGAAATAGTTGAGCCCTCAAGATACAAAAGGTCACACACCCCGTTGAGGGGCCCTAACCCTAGGAAAGCCAGTTAAGATTACGATATGTAGGTTGTTGGTAGAACTCAGCAACGACTCTGGGTTTGGCATCCATGTTTATTTGAAAGAAATCAGAAATGTGTAGACATGGATACAGAGACAGCTGTCATGAGATCGCCAGCTCTTAGGAATTAGTTATGTATATAAATATTTTTTCTATCTATTTATTTAGATTGATTCTTGGGGAGACTTAGAGCTTACCAACTATGACGTGGAGGTCACAGCACTTCTACCTAAGATGAGAAATCTGTAAAGAATGGGGAGGGGGAAAGGCAACTGACATCTGAGTAACATGTGCCTCCCATAAAAGCATAGAACTCCTTGACAGCAAAGACCACATGTTACTCACCCTGGTCAGCCTTTATTTAACATGATGCCTACCTGGCCTATAGAAGGGGCTCAGCAAGTGTGTGTCGAATTGATCGATTACTGCAGCAGTTCTGAGAGCAATTCTACCTTGCTAGGCTTATACAAGATGTTCTTGTATCTTCTGCCTCAAAGAGCCCTGAATTTATCATCTGAATAATCATCCTCATACTTTGAGAGAGTTACCAGGCAGTGAATTGTGTTTTGCTGCCTTACTTGTTTGGGCAGAGGGCACAGAGCCCTGGGCAGAGGGTCTGCCATACTCCCAAGGCCTCCAAAAAGTGCTGAGATGGACCTTGTAGTTAGCTCAAGGGTGTGGCCCAATGGATGGCCCCAGGTGGAGGCTTGGAATGTCATCAGAACCTGGGAGGGGAAGGGAAGGGTGAGGTAGCGTGGGGAGAAGTGTGTATGCTTATTTAGTTCTCACAATTATTCTCCTTGATCACTCTACTAGACTCACTGTACTAGAAGTAGAGAGGATTCCAGATGAGACGTGAACTGTGAGAGCTTCACGATTACTGACCCAACATAAAAATTTACATTTAGTCCTGTTTTGATGCATCCCATCCCTTTATCTGGCATTGGAAACCCTCCTCAGTCTGACCCAATTCACCCAGCAAGCTGATTTCCCAACACAAAGAAAAGTCTTCAGAAGTTGACCTCATTTGCTAATTTGAAGGCTCTGTAGGTTCATCCCAAGTAATAAAATTTCTATAGGAAGCATAAGAGCAGGGACTCTGACAGACAAAACCCTGTTCTTATAATTGAATGAGCCACACATTTACTGCTGAGGTTGTTAGTCACTTACTCTATGTTCTAACCAAAAGACTAGCCTCTGTTTAAAGATCCATTTCATCTGATTTCTCAACAACTGATTTCTGTGTACAGTTCACACAAATGAGTATTTATGTACTTTCTTAACCATATCACCACCACGTAAGGAGCTCAAGCAATATTTATACATGTCATACACTAAGACACATTATTTCCCTGGAAACAATTATAATAAATGCTACTTACTCCCTCTAATGAAAACAAGCCAGCCTATATATCATCCAGGAGGAACTATGATTAGGAGATCTTAAAATGCCCTGAAGGAGGCTCTGATTCTGGCTTCACCATCAACTGAGTTCAAAGAAAGAATAAACAATCACTCACTTTGGTTTTTCCGTTAGCCAGAGGCTGATGTTATGGCTATTTAGAAGGCAGTATTCAAGTAACAATAACTGGAGTCCTATAAGAACATCTGCATGCGATAGCCTAAAGAAAATGCCTATGTTAGTTAAGCACTTAAGAGTCTCACATTTCTACTCTGGGTCTTTCCAGATCAAACACTGCCTTGCCACCAACTCACCACAGTCACCATCATAGATTAACAACCTGTGAGCACTGTTCCCAGCGGGCAATGCCTTTAGGGCACCCACCTGTTTCTCCTTAATCCTCATAACCTTATGCTATATGTAGTTACTACTTCCTCTTAACAAACAAGGAAACTGAGGCATGGACAGTCTAGGTAATTTGCCCAAGGCTATCATTAGTAAATTTGGAATTTGAACTCAGAAAGCCTGACCACAAGACCTGTATACTTAAACCATATGCTATTCTAAAATCAGAGAATAAGAGAACAGAGATAGGGCGGACTGATGTGAATGGAGTATATATCCAATATGAATTAAATGATCTGAACTGGAGAGAGGGGATTAGAAAGAAAAAGCTCTTCTTTTCATCAATTGGTAGTTCTCTCCATTTAAATCTGACCTTGGCCTGCACTATCATAGGGAAATGGCGGCCATAGTTAAAATATAAGGAGAAACCAAAAATGGTTTGGGGTTTCAATGTTAGGATAACATCAGGAATTTTCAAGGGTAAATTTATTACCCAGTGGTTTTATTAGATGCTGAATTTAGACCCTACCCCGCCCCTCCGACTCCCCGGATAAAATGTAACTCCACACAGTTAATGCTGTTTGGAGCAAATCTTGCAGCATTTCTCACATCATCGGATCATGGTTATGAGGCAACATCGGAAGCACCAACTGTGCTCTGGGCCGCAATCAGCTGTGCCTTCTTTCATTTGCTGTTGCAGAGCCCCTCCTGCTGCCCACATCACTGAGCTCAGGAAGCACCCAGGGAGAGCTCACAAAATAATAGCAACTAAATAAAAACAACAGAGATGTCCAGTCATACGTTGACCAAAACTCCAGTAAGCATTTCTCCACCATACACAAATCACACATTCATAGGAGCTGCTTCACAGAGCCTGTTAACATTTTTGCTGAACACTATGGTAAGGCATCTGCCCATAAATATCCAGGACTAATTGTTCTTCTTCCACATGGAAGGTAATTTCCACTGTGCGATGTCATTGTGCTGGTGTCATTTGAAGGCATTTTGCCTAAAGCAAGTCGGGCCCTCATTCTGAACATGATGTTAAGTCATGATCTTTGCAGTTGGTTTTAAAAGCTTCTCCTAAATATTGTAGCTCAAACAAGTTTTTGCTCTAAAGAAGCATTTGGTATCAATCTTCTAATTTAAAACAGTGTGTTCAGGAACAGAGGAAGGATTTATTGCTCTGCCCTTCAGTTTGGACCACTAGTTAATCACCATACTTCAGAATCACCCAAGGAACTAAGAAAATAATACTAATTCCTGAGCTCCACCCTTCGAGTTCTGAGTCTCTAGGTCAAGGAAATGGATACCTGGGAACGATTGAGAAATTTTACTAAGTAATTCTGATGATCCACATAAACTAGAACTACACTGTGAAAATATAATAGGTTCCAGAAGACATTCTATACTGCAATTGCTTTTTATTAATTGCAGCTCTATTATCAAATTTTTAATTTCCAGGTTTATTATTCATAAAAGATCAACAACTATTATTAATCATCTATTAATGAGAGTTTAAATAACAAAATTAACTTTTTGACACAATATCTGTATTTTCTCTCAAAATCAAACAGAAGAGTATCATCTAGGGGACATTTCTTAGGTTGAACATACCCTTATAGAATCAATCCCCTTTCTGGTTAAACCTAACAAGAAAGGGGCTAATAAGTTTGATATTACCATAAATAAGAAAGGAAAATGAAAGCACCTTAAGTGTTCCCAGGGGCATAATAACAAACTGCTCCCCCACCCCCCACTGTCTTCCCCTAGAAGCAGGAAAATATGCAGGGAACGGCAAAGTAGAACATATCACAAACAAGCAAATGTCACGTGCAGAAGGTGCGCGTCTCCTTTCTCTATCCTACCGTTTCCTTAGTGGTGGTGACTGCAAATAGTCTGGTCCCACAGCAGACATGGAAAGCATGGGCACGCCCAATATCTCAAAATCGCATTTGACCATAGCGTGATTTCTCTTTCTCTATGGGGCGATATAAAAAAAAATGTATTTCATGAGTTGATTTGATTATTAAATGTTACTAATAGTGTGTGTTTCATAATCCAGTTCTTGATATCTGTTAAGAAAATTGGTTCTGATAGGGAAATCTGCAAAAGAGGTTTGTAGAAGAATGACTCCTGCATCCCTCCAACAGCCATCAAAAAGCTAAGCTTGGGGCCTCCCCCGTGGCGCAGCGGTTAAGCGCTGCGCTGTGGAGCTGTCGGCAGTGGCGACGGCGACGCAAGTTCGATGCCCAGCCGGGGAGAGTCCCACATGGTGGGGCGGACCTCTCCTGCCTCACCCGCTGCTCCCCTCAGCAGTGTGCTTCCGATCTGCCTGTTCTGCTCCCCACTCTGTCTCTGGTGAACCCTCTCGCCACCCCACACCTCTGGCCTGTACCCCAGCTTGTATGTAAAAAATATATATTAAAAAAAAAAAAAAAGCTAAGCTTGGGGCCTCCCCTGTGGCGCAGCAGTTAAGCGCTGCGCTGTGGAGCTGTCGGCAGTGGCGACACAAGTTCAACGCCCGGCCGGGGAGATTCCACAGGGCACAGCAGACCTCTCCTGTCTCGCCCGCTGCTCCCTTCAGCCGTGTATTTCTGTTGATCTGCCTGTTCTGATCCTCACTCTGTCTCTGGTGAACTCTCTCACTGCCCCACACCTCTGGCCTGTACCCCAGCTTGTATGCAAAAAATAAATAAATCGTTTAAAAAAAAAAAAGAAAGAAAAGAAGTTTAAAAAAAAAAGCTAAGCTTGTTGTGGACATCTCTCAGTTGGCTCTAAATATTTAATCTCTAATTCCTAAGAGATTGATAAAATGGTATCTGCCATATGCATTCAGACTAGAGGAAAGATGCAAACCAGGATCCGTCTTAGCTCCTTGTTCCACAAGAAAGGGCATGTTTTCATACCAGACCTAGGTTTATTTTATAAAACAGGTTATCTGGGCACAGTGCTATAGCGTATTTCTCATGGAAAGAATTTCTTTGAATTTTAAGAATATTTTGCCTGTTTTTATTAAGTTGAATGATTATGAGCTTAATCGAAAACATTAAATTTTCTGAATTCTGTGGAGAGATTACCACTTTAAAGCAAAATACATAAATAAGATCAAACAGTGACTGCCATTTGACTCATGAATAAGTAGGAAGTATGTTGCTCAGAGTATTTTAATAGATTTAGCTGAAACCACAGCCACTTCTGTGCTCCTCATGAGATGTAGTGAATCATGAGTAATAGGGAATCAGGAAGCTTGGGTCATGATATTCTAGTCCAGAGTATATTATAGCTAGAAAGAGAATTATGAGCGACATCTCCCGATGAACAAGGGCCATATGTAATAGAGGTGATCGCTGAGTCCCATTCGTGATTCTGCTACTGTTGTTGTACCTTCTGCGCATAGCCCAAAGGATCATAGCAACTCTCCAATTGCATACTAATCACTAGCTCATTTACATCACCACAGTATTTGTTACCTCTAGTTTTACTAAAAAGTAAATTTTTATGAATGTTTGGCCAGAAGACACAGCATAGATAATGAAGTATGGCACCCAAATTTGGATTCTTTACTCTGCTGTTTCCTTGATTAAATAAAATAATGATTTATTTCCTTTATAAGTTATCTGTTTCCTCATGGATGGAGCTAGAAGGGATCATGCTAAGTGAAATAAGCCAGAAAGAAAGAGAAAAATATCTCATGGTTTCACTTATCACAGGGGAACCAAATGAGAGAGAGACATTTAGTGAGGGAGGGAGAGGATAAGGGCTCAAAACGGGGGAGAAAATAGCACAAGGGACTATGGTGACAGTTCACGGGTGAATCGGTGGTGAGTAACCTACAGGGAATACACAATAATGTAAAAGACATAAATAATAATAATAATAAATAAATAAATAATGATTTAAATGTTCTTTATTAAGACTTGCTACTTAGCTTTTAAACACATATAAGATTTACTTAAGTATTATTTTTATGTATTAATTCAATTTTAAAAAAGATTTTCTGTCATAATCTATGTTCACCAAAGTTTCTTCCTTCCTCTCTGGTTACTCTTTCTCAAATTCCTCACACCTCTAGACGCTGGCAGACTCCAAACGCTTGCCATTGCCTTTTTTCTCTCTTTTTCTACGGAATCTAATGTAGTCTCATGATTTTAAATAAAATCTTTGTGCTGATGAAACCTGATTTCTCTTGTGAATTTCAGGTAGATATAAACAACTGCTTATTCAGCTTCTTTAGTGAGATGTCTAAATGACTATCAAGTAGAATATGTCCAAAGTCAATTTTTGGTTTTCTCTCCAGAGCCTGCTTCTCCCCAAGGCTTCTCATCACCCCAGACATCCAATTGCTCTGGTCAAAAAATGGAGGAGTAATCTTTTAATATTCGTTTTACTCATCACTCACCACACCCAAAAATGATAGCCCAGTCAGTACTGTCAACACTACCTCTAAAATATATTTAAATTCCGACTACTCCTAGCCACCTTGGCCACTACTGCCTTAGACCATACCTCCATCTTATCTGTCCCGGACGGCAGAGCAGTCTCTTAACTAGTCCCTCTGCATCCTTTTTATCTCAAGCACACCCATCACATCCCAGTCCATTCTCCTTTTAGCAGACAGAATAATATTCTAAAAGTACAAACTAGATAATCACATTCCCAAGCATCCTCCAATGATTCATATAGTGAGTAGAACAAATTCTAAAATCTGTGTGATCTGGTTTGGCTAACTTGATGAACTCATATCTTATCATTTTCTCCTTATTCATGTGTCCCACTACACTGGCACTCTTTTTGTCCTTAAACATTCCATGTTCATCAGTTCATTCCCATCTTGCCATTACCTGTGCCAGGAAGACCCTTCTCCTAAAATTTCCTCTTGCTCTTCTCAATATTTTTTTTTTCTCAGCCCTTCTTAGGGAAACCTTCCCTGGTCAGCTAAATCATGGTGACTCCATCATTCTCTTTCCCATTATCCAGATTGGTTTTTAATATCACTTGTCTGGGAAGCCTCCCTGGTGGCCTAGGGTTTAGGTCTCAGTGTTATCACTGCTGTGGCCTGAATTCAACCCCCGCCACGGAGCTGACCCACATGGCACAGCAGACCTCTCCTGTCTCATCTGCTGCTCCCCTCAGCTGTATATTTCAGTAGAGTCACTCTGTCTCTGGTGAATCCTTTCACCCCTGTACCGCTGGCCTACACCCTCGTTCTATGCATAAATAAATCTTTTAAAAAATATATTACTTGTCCCTATCTAAAATCATCTTATTCTGTTTGCCTGACTGTCTCCATCCATCACTACATCAGTTTCATGAGGTTCACCTGTTTTGTTCACCAGTTTCAAGAAGTAACTACAATTGAGATTGGCATTATTCCACCATTCTTTCCTTATCTATATAAACACACACACATATCACGTCACACACACGACATCACATAACATATCATATGTGTATATATGTGTGTGTAACTATATATATATATATATTTAGGGAAAATAAGATCCCAGAAATAAAATTTGCCTTTTTAACTTCAGAATATATTGAGATCTTCCCATGTCAGAACATGTTAAAGTTTTTGAGACCTTTTAATCTTTAAAATGGCTGCAGGGCGGAAAGAGAGGTAAGTCAACAAGAAGCAAGCTGACTCCTGTTTTAGAGAGGTTCAGAAATTAAAGACAAACTATCTCTGAAGACAAGGATTCAGGGTGGGGTTACACACAGTCGCTCCAGAGCCTTTACAAGAAGCACATAGAAGCCCAGTTCCCCTTCTCTACTGTATTATCAAGTGACTACTTTTCCTCAGAGTCCACTAGTCAAAAAGTATAAATGTATCTAGAAAGTACTAGGCTGAAGGCAAAATAATCATGGCTAAATGCAGAATAATGCACATGCAACAAACAGTCTGCACAGTCAATGGCACAAGTCCCAGCCCACTCTCCCACTGGCTACTGGAGTGGCAGCAACTAGCTCTGCCATCTAGGCCGGTAATGAGAAAATTCTGCCCCAGGAAAGCTGTTAAGCCCAAGAAAAAAAGATTTAACATTTGTTGGCAAATTGCACTCCTCTATGCAATAACCAGCTCATCTCCTGTATCTATGGTGAAACCTGCCATTTGAGCCCAGACAATATAGATGGAGCTTCCAAACTAGAACTGTCTATGTCTCTTTCTGAAATATAAATGATAAACCAAGGATCATCAAACCTTCCAGAAAAATCTCCAAACTGAAAAACAGAGACAAAAACATGCACATAAACAAAAAATGAAGCTCAAAGAAAAAAGAGATTTGATGGGACCAGCATAAACCTCACAACTGGGCCAAAAAAAAAAAAAGTTATTATTACTATCTTATGGGAAATTAGAGTATAGGAAAAAGCTCTTAGAAGTTAAATAAATGAAAGGAGAAAAAAGTTTTAGATTCAACAAAATGAGTAAATGGGTTATGTGGAGAAATAGCACTTTAAAAGAAGCACAAAAAGATAGAGATGGAAAATGAAAGATGAAGTAAAATAAAAAGAGATGAAAATAAAAAGAACAGAAAATTGATAGAATTTCAGAAGACAAGACTAAAAAGAAAATACTATAAGAAATGAAAAAAAATGAGTTATAAGCAAAGGATTGCTTCAAATTTATTGATCTAGAATTGTAGAGTACAGACCAAGGAATAAGGAAGGTGACCCAGGGACACTTGCTGAGGCTTGACCTACGCTGAGAACACTCGCAGTAAAGGAGGGGGACAGCTCCTCCCTGGAATAACCTTCTGGTGTTGTGTGTCCTTGGGAGTCTGTCCCTACCCCCTTGAAGTGTATTCTGTGAAAAATAGCTTAGGCAGATAAACATTAAGTAGGAGATTAGGTGCAGCTGCACCCGAGACATAATATGTAGTCAGATGGGATATTGTTTTGAGAAATTCATATAAAAATACTTGCAAAGAACAGCAACGTGCTGCTTGAACTGGCTTGCAGCCCCCCATTTTTGTTCCTGCATGTCGCCATACTAGGTCCCGAGTCCTTTGAGACTCAACATAAAATGTATTCCCCTATTGATGGACACTTGTTTCCAATTTTTACTATTACAAAAATATGTCTGTACCTGTCTCCTAATATGCACATGTGAGAGTTTCTGGTAATGATATTCTCTGAACACATGGCATGCGCGTCTTCAGCCTTATCAATATTACAAAATTGTTCTTCCAAATAGTTGAGGTCATTTATTCTCTCTTCAGCATTTTCAGAGCATTTTACATTATTATCAGGGTTTCTGACTTTTCCAGGCTAGTGAGTGTAATTATCTGAAAATCAATATTTCTGAAAATAGTGAAGTTAACCTTCCTTAAGTTATTTGGCCACCCAAGTTCTTGATTTCTGAGTAATTTATCCGTATTCTTTACTTGTTTTTCTCTTGGGTCATTTCCTTTTTCTTCTTGTAATCAGACCTCTACTTCTCTCTTGATATATAAGGGGAACTTTTAAGATATATAAATCCATTTGTTTTCTCAGGCTGAATTCATGGCTAAGATGAATCAAGAAAGTCAGCTTTGAAATTCAAAGCTGTCCAATTAACTCTTTAATTGGTATATTCTCCCCAGGGGTGAAGACCACACACCTCCCTGCATGTTATCAACTTCCCTCGCAGTTTCTCTATGCTTTCTACCTCCCCTTAATTCCTGTTTTCAACTCAGAAAGAGTCCCAGTCCAACAAAGTTGATGGGGGAAATGGTGCTAGAAAATGTTTTTAAGAAACTGTCCCTATTACAGACAAACAGCAGCAGTTCCACTTTCTTGAATTATTGGTCTGTGTCAGGCATTGTGCTGAACTCTATGTATTCTTTCAATCAGTTCTCACAAGAACACTAACTTTCCCCACTTTTCAAATAAACAGGCTCTTAAGAATAGTGAATATTTGCTGAATGTCACACAGCAAGTCATGAGCAAAGATGTCAGACACCAGCATCTACTCAGTCTCTGCTCTTTTGAAGCAACGAATTCACATGAGGTAAGAAAGATTTGGTGAGCCCAGATGGGACTGGGGTGGCTGCCAACCAGTGCCAGGGCTTCAGGGAGATGGGGGTAAATTTCTTGATAACATAAAAGAATTCAGCTCTTTTGGAAGAATTCAAAAGGGAGAGGATAGGGGAGGTGAAATAAATAAGAAGACTGAATTCTATCCACTATGACCACTATCCCAGCTCTTCCCCAATCATTAGCAAGTCACAAGCATTAAATGTATGGTACTCTAAGAATTGTAGAAAGTTTACAGCTGCTTATTTCTGCACCCAGATGCAGGTGGGAACAAAACAGGAGTCAGGTTGCTATGGAGGCAGAAAGGAGATGGAAACTAACTCAAGGGAATTTGACAAAATTTGGGGAATATTGCTTTGAGATTTCTCCAACCTTTGAATTTGTCTTCTTCAAGAAAATTCTGTCTAGAATTCAAGGGATGGTGTTTTTGTTTGGGTTCTCCGAAGAGGAACAGGACCAATAGGATGAATGTATATGCACACACAAAACAAGGAGTTGGTTCACACAGTAATGGAGGCAGAAATCAGTGAGGGTGGTCAAAGGGGGTGGGTGAGTGGGTGGGTAAGACAGTGGTTCAATGGATGAACCACTAGAGAAGCAGAAAGAACCAGATCATGGAAAGTTTTGTTAGTCGTCCTATTGGGATGAGAAGCAATGGATGTGAATAGGTGAATAATCCAGAGAAATGATTCTTCGCCAGATTTCTGTTAAATGATAAGTCTGTGTAGCAGATGCTACTGAGGCCCACCTCAAAAGTCTACTCTAAGTACTGCCCCCCAACAGCTGTGCTGGAGAGTTTCCATGTACATCCCAAGCTGTGTCTCTACCTCTTTGCCTGAGGAGTTTGGTCAGCTTGCTTGGTCCATGCACAGGACCCCTCTGAAGTGCTGAGGACTTAATGCCCCCAGAGAACCCACTGAGGGCCTCAGGGCATTAATAGATACCGCAGTGTCCGCATCTCCCATGGGACAGTTCTGCATGGCCACTACTCAGAAGATGTGTAGCAGGACTGATCTCCCTTGCCTCGAATGGTAACTAGTAGAGGTGACACTAACATATGCTTTGTTGAGTTTTCTCTGTTCCCTACATCATTTTCCTCATTGCCTCACTTGGGGTTCCTCAATGACCACCCAAATACTACCTAGACCCAAATCCTTATCTCAGGTTCTACTTTTGGGGAAAACCAAACCAAGTCAAGTGATTCTGGAAGTCATCTTGGGATGGAGCCTGCAAATGGCTAACGCCAGTCAGATGGCAACCAGAACTGCATTGTTGGTGGTAAGTGCGGCCATGCTAACTTCTCACACCGGGAGCAACACACTAAAATGCTTCCCCTGTGGTGGGGTGGGATGGAAGAGGAAGATCTGGCTTATGTGACCTCTTGAAAGATATGGGGCCAATAGTAATGATAAAGAGTCGTGCACTAGAGGAAGTGAAAAAGACTCAGGTCAAGCAACCATCACTATGGCACGTCATGAAAGCCAGAGGAGCATGAAGGCAGGTGAAGAGGTCCTTGTCTCCTACACCTGCAGGGCAAACTGTGCTGAAAATCATATCTAGGATTTATGTAAGGGTGAGAGGCCTACGAAGGGAGCTGAAAGTCCTAAGAGGTCTTCCATGGCAAAAATCAGTACTGGTAGGGAAAGCATCAAACTCTATGGCTGGGCAGGAATGTTTGAGTGGAAAGTTCCAGGCTGGCACACTGGGCCCCTCTCTCCTAGCAGAGGAAAGCACCCTCCCATTCCCTGGAAACATACTAAGGCCTCACAAGATGGTACATGCCTTCTCATTGTTCCCTCAATCATTGCCTCTAGACCAGTAAGTGGTATGAAGTCTTGGACTACCCTGAATGGAAAAGTAATGTTCACGCCAAAGGAAGAAAGGGCTTATCCACCAAAAAAGCTCCAGGAGGACCTGCTTAATATGCCCAGAAGGCACAGAGGGAACATATGTGGGAGTGGACTTTGAGGATGTGGGATTGAGAGATGGATTGGTGGAATATACCACCCCTCAGAAAAATAAACCACCCACTTAGAAACAAATTGATTATAGTCCCTTCCCTCCTCAGGGGCAGCGATTCAATCTGTCAGGGTTGCTGTTTGTTTCCCTTCCCTGCTTGCAGTGCCTCTGCAGCCCCCCTTACTCAAAGATTTATAGAGCAGTCTGTTTACTGAGTATAGACTGTAGACTATTCCTCAAACTACGGGAGCCAACGTGTGACAATGGGAACCTGACCGTGAGATTCACTGGTCTTTCCAGATATTGCCTCTCCCAGAAGCTACTACACTGAGAAGATATTAAAGCAGCTCTTTATAGACTCTGCTAAAGCACCTCCTTACAGATTTTTCAGGGCTAAGAGCAGCCCATTGTACTATCACTCCCAGGGTATTATTTGGGGGATTTTGTTTCCTGTAAGAGAAGATTCAGGTTCTGCAGAATTAGAGGATCTAGAACTCCAAGGTTTCAGCTCAGGGACATAATAATAAGTTACTGCCATTGGTCATTTGGGGTTTCTCATGCAGAAAGACCAACAGCAGGCTAATAGTTACTATACAGGTGTTAATTGGCCTTGATCACCACAAGAGGATATAGTTGCTATTACAAATTATCAATTAAATCCCCAGCAATAGTGGCAGCTGTGGGGACTGTAATTTGTTTCACTAATATTCCCATTTTTAAATTCTGCTTAGAGACTGTGGCTCACAACTTACCTAAAGCATCAAGTTCAGAGCCAGGCTGGCAGAGGGAGCACTAATCTGAGCAAAGTCAGGAGGGGTGCTTGGTAATGGACAAAATTGAAGCCCCACCTCTGACTGCCTTGCAACCGGAGGAGACAGTTACCTTGTTCGCTGGCAGCTCCCCACCCTGAACATCTGTGTTTCTGCCTCTTGGTCTGAGCGCTTTGAGGCTCCGGGGCACCTTGCTGGGCCTGCACACCCAGCAGCCCAGAATGCTGGAATTTAAACCCTAGGAGCAATCTCAACAACAAAGGACAGCAGTCCTTGGGTAAAAAGCCCAGCCACCCTGTCCTTCAGGAAAACTACTTTGAGGTGTCTTGTGCACAGCTCATCAGAGGGCCTCAGCAATATTGAGGCCCAGTCACAGTAATCTCACTATAAACACGCACTTGAATGTCTTTATTTCCTAAGCTGCTCTACTCTTCTCATTCTTTCACTTGTGCTCCCTGGGATCACCACCCAAATAAACTGTCTACCTCCAAGTCCTGGTCTCAGGAATCCAGATGAAGGCTATGTCATGAGAAAAAGAGTATCTGACGTCAAAACCTCTCCATGATGTGTAATTCATTTGAGCATGTTAAATAGTTCAGAAGTGTGTATGTCAACAAACAACAAACACCAAGCCAAAGAAAATCCTTAAACCTATTTACCTCAGTATTTCTCAAATATATCAGTATATGTTTAAGAGAATAGACTTTGGAATGAAACTGACCATATTTAACCCGTTTTATTTGCTTTGGGGGCTCTAACTTCTCCAAGCCTTAGCACCCCCATAGTGCAGGTGAGAATGGATCTCCCCCATGGGACTGTTGTAAAGATCAGGCGAAGGTCTGGCACAGAGCACAGGATTGATAAACAGTAAATATTATTGCAATGACTTCACTGAATTTTTTTCTTTTTTTTTTTTTTGAACTTTTCCTATGCCTTGCTCTAGGGAGAATCTGATAGCTCATCTTGTGCTGAGATGACTAGATCATAATTCTATAAGATGACTTTTCTTTTACAGAAGTCTTAAAGGCATTTGTAGAATTCAAAAGAAATAAAAACATTCCTATTACTTAATTCCCATGAATGAGAAACCTACATATAACATGTCACCTTGGCTTGGAATATAAGCCTTATGGAGCTTCTTGGAGAATTTTTATTTTGCCCTTTGTTTCTAAACTTCTTCACTCCATGAAAAAGGTGCTTCAGGAGACAGTTGTGGTGGGGTGTAGATGTTCTGCACCCACAGGTGGACTGTGCGTCTGCCAGTCCTAACCTGTGCAGCAATGACTCATTCACCCCCAGGTGGAAGGAAACGATTGGGCTGCCTGGTTCCCAAAATAAACATGGGGCCTCAAACAGACAACCTGAGACGAGCAAGACTCCAGAAACAGGCTGCCTGGTGAACTGCATGCAAAATCTCCCCCCCCCCCCCCCC